>QLPI01000060.1:0-13693 GCA_003314275.1 Chroogomphus rutilus
ATATAGGATGATTGCTCGGTCGGCACTGCCAGCGGATGGGTCTCGGTACCTGGACTTGACAATTACCTTCTGGCCGCTTTTTTTCCTCAACTGAGGTGGCACCTAATCTTCATCCTTTAAGTCATCTCCCTGGTTGACAGCAAAATCAAAGAGCCTTTCTTGAAGATCATCCTTGTCCCATTCTGAATCTGGATCCTCTTCTGAGTCCTCATATTCATAATTGTCTGCTTCTGTCAGGCACTGAGAATGCCAACTAGGGAATGGCATGGTTCACCTATGAGTCAAATATGGGTGACCTGCACCCGACCCATGGGAAACCCAAACCCATCAACCCATGGGTTTTTTCCCATGGCTCGATAACTGTTGGGTGCATGCCGCACCTATATGCATATGGTGAATATGGCACATACAATGTGTGTGGCATGTATGGCACATACAGCATGTACAATGCATGCGGTGTGTATGGCACATATGGCACGTACAACATGTATGGCACGTATAACATGTATGGCACATATGGTGCATATGATGCATACAGTGCTTATGGCAGGTACGATGCATACGACGCATATGATGTGTATGGCGCATACAACACGTACGGCATGTATGATGCATATGGCATATACAACACGTATGGCATGTATGATGCATATGGCACATATAGTGCATACTGTTAAATCTGTGTGTTGGCGCTTAGCTAGGGGCTTCCGGAAGGGTTTCTGGAGGTTCCAAATGATTTCCGAGGGGGGGCTCATACTCCAGAGGCAGAGGGACTAAAGGTCGCAGGCTCACAATCAGAATCAGAAAGGGGCAAAAAGACAGGAAGCACTGGGGGGTCTAAGACTGTTCATGGTATAGGGTGGTTCGAGTAGTTCAAGGTCACAGGGACTTGGCTTCAACTTATGTGTTGCACCCTCCTCGATCATCTGTCCCTAATTTCTGTTAAATCCGTGTGTCGGCGCTGAGCTGGAGACTTCCGAAGGGGTTTTGGGGGATTCCGAGGGGATTCCGAGGGAGAGGTCGTATTCCAAAGGGGGAGGGAGTGAGGATCGGGATCGGTCGGAATCGGAGTGGTCGGAAGTCGGGAACGCTGGGGGTCTTGGTACTATCCGCGGTATAGGGTGGTACAAGTGGTTCAAAGTTATGGGGACTTGGCTTCAACTTATGTGTTGCGCCCTCCTCGATCGTCTGTCCCTAATTTCGGAGAGTTGGGAGTGTACCGGAAATTAATTCGGAAACTGTGACGCAAATTAAGTCGATATTTGTACTAGCGAACAGTCCAGTCGACTGGCAGACTATATACATGTGACTATCCTTGTACTATCTTTGCCGGTCATAAAACAAGGAGGAGGAGAGTACAAGGGGTTAATATAAAGGAGAAAACAAGGGAGTGAGGTACGCGATGGTTATCAAAGTAACGGAACCTTGACTTCGGAGTCTTCGGAGGTTTGGAATTGCGGAACTTCGGAATGTATGTCGGACATCCGGAAATCGGTTATTCCGGCTTTGGTCGATCGGAAAGGTCCTGGAAGTGGTGCGGGTGGTTGTGGGGTTCAATGTGGGTTTGTTTGGCTGCATGGGCCATAACAATTTCAGAAAATCAGGAGTTTACCAGAACTGAATCAGAAACTACGATACAGAATTAAGTTGATATTCGTACTGGCAAATAGTCCAGTTGACTGGTGACTTATATACATGTATCTAGTCTTTGTACTAACTTTTGCCAAGTAAAGACAAAGGGGGGAAGAGAGTACAAGGGGCAATAGAGAACAAAGAACAAGGGAGTGAGGTACGCGATGATCCTGTGCATCATTTATCAGAGGAGCGGAACCTTGGCTTCAGAATCTTCGGAGATTTGGAAATGCGGAACCTTGGGTTGATACAACAGAATTCGGAAAGTGGTTGTTCAGGCTTTGAGCGGTTGGAAAGGTCCCAGAAATGGCGCAGGTGGTTGTGGGGTTTAATGTGGGTTTATTGGCGGCATGGGCCATAATACTACCATGCTTGCAAACAAGCAGATTCCCTCCCTTCTCTCTGCCCACCTTGTCTCTAATGCCAGCTACATTTGGGGCACTGATTCAGGAGCTTCTGGCCATATGACTCCACATTGACACTGGGCCAAAGAACTCAAACCTCACAAAGTGGCTATAGAATTGGCAGACAATAGTGTGGTGTATTCTGAAGGGATTGGCACAGTGGTTTTCTGTCCAAAGGACAAGAAATCGACTCCCATACTTCTTTCTGATGTATTATATGTTCCCCAACTTTGAAACAACCTCCTCTCAGTCCTCTTCTTGACTGTCCATCGTGGGATTACAGTTGAGATTGTGGGAACCATCTTGAAGTTCTATAAAATAGGCAAACTGATCCTGACTGTCACTGTCAAAGGGAGACTTGAATACCTAGATAGGAATACACTCACTTAGGATGAGGTGAACACAGCATACATTGCTGTATTAAAAACTTTGGACCTGGAGCTTTGGCACCATTATTTTGGCCACCTTGGCATTGATGCTATCAAGCAACTCATTACTCAGGACATGGTGGAAGGGATGGATATTACTTCAGACACTCCATTCCCTGAAATCTGTGAAGCATGCATTCATGGGAAACAACACAGAGAACCATTCCCAAAGAAAGCCTCTTCCAGAGCTACCCAAATCCTCCAACTTGTCCACTCTGATGTCCATGGTCCATTAAAAGTACCCACTCCTCGGGGATTCAAATATTGGATCACCTTCATTGATGACAAGTCTCACCTTGTGTATATCTACCTGAAGAAAACTAAAGACCAGGAACTGGACACATTCAAGCAGTACAAGGCATTGGTAGAGAACCAGACTGGAAAGACTATAAAGACCCTGAGAGATGACAAAGGAGGGGAATTGTTAAGTCCGCGTGTCGGCGCTGAACTGAGGACTTCCGGAGGGGTTTCGGGGGGTTCCGAGAAGGTTCCGAGAGAGAGGTCATATTCCGAAGGAGGGGGGATGAGGGTCCGGACCGGTCGGAATCGGAGTAGTCGGAAGTCAGGAACGCCGGGGGTCTTGGTATGGTTCGCGGTCTAGGATGATATAAGTGGTTCAAGGTCGTAGGGACTTGGCTTCAACTTATGTGTTGCGCCCTCCTCGATCGTCTGTCCCTAATTTCGGAAAGTCGGAGAGTGTACCGGAAATTAATCGGAAACTGTGACGCAGATTAAGTCGATATTCGTACTAGCGGACAGTCCAGTCGACTGGCAGACTATATACATGTGACTATCCTTGTACTATCTTTGCCTGTCATAAAACAAGGAGAAGGAGAGTACAAGGGGTCAATATAACAGAGAGAACAAGGGAGTGAGGTACGCGATGGTCCTGCGTGTCGGTTATCAAGGTAACGGAACCTTGACTTCGGAGTCTTCGGAGGTTTGGGATCGCGGAACCTTGGAATGTATGTCGGACATCCGGAAATCGGTTATTCAGGCTTGGGTCGATCGGAAAGGTTCCGGAAACGGTGCGGGTGGTTGTGGTGTTCCATGTGGGTTTATTTGGCTGCATGGGCCATAACAGTATCCCTCCACTAGGACTGAGCCCTCGAGGTCCTAAGCTTTAACTTGACGGTAATTAAGGTGGGTATTACTGCGGGGGTTTTCTAACGGTTTCCTGGGATTTTCTGATCGATAAGCGCTGGTTGTTCGTCTGCCTATATAAGGGGGGTGTTTGCAGAATTAAGGAAGGTTTATCCTCGATGAAGAACACGGATCCGCAAACTTCGGAAAACCTCGGGGATCCCCTCCACATTCTTCTCTATGGTTTGGAGGCAGGTGGGGAGTGCTTCCTATACACCCTTGATCAGGATTTGACCCTTCTTTGTGCCCGTACCATTAGGGTCCGTGAATTTTACGGTGAGTGGCGCTTTTGTCGGAAATTTTCTTTCCTGATTCCTGTAGCGAGCTCTTATAAGGGGCTAACACCGTCCGGCGCTGTTCCTTGTCGGGGTTTGGAGCCGGACGAAACCTCTGGCGAGTCGGAGGCGGAAACGAGTGGTTCGGAGGTCCTTGGGCGTATTGCCGTGTATCTATTCCATTTAGACAAGTACCGGGAGGATCTGCGCCAACTCTTGGACTACTACGAGCGCTATCATTGTTGTATGTCTAACTTGACAGCCGCCGGGCCTGGTATAGAGGAGGAGAGGTTGCGGGGGAGCCTCACCGATGCGTTAACGTCCTTCCTGCAGGTGGATCATGGGCTCGATTCCTCTTTTCTGGAGGACGTGGACTGGTTGCTTATCCGTTTAGGTCGCTGATTGGGTGGTTCCGACGGGCATTGGGGTTCAGCGTAGGCCGTTGGAGGGTTCGGGTCATTCAAACGAATGTGTTGATTAGTTGTTTGTATGATTGGTGTCATAAAATTCTATGGTTTGGCGGTGTCTTCCAGGCGACGTAAGGGTCCTTGAATGATTAGATGGTTTTTTTTTTTTTTTTGAGTGGTGTCCTATGGTCGCCTGGTTCCCGTGGCTGGGTTGTAGTAGTCGTGGGGTCGTAGGGGTCGTTATTCATTCTTTGGGTTGTCACCTGGACGGAGGTAGTGTCGTCGGGATTCGGAGAATGTCCTGCAAGGCTCGAGTCCCGGTTGAAATTGTTGAATAGTTGCTCGTATTAATTTTCTATCCATAAGGGGGTCTAGGTGAGAAAATCGTGGTACCGCTAGTCTAAGGGACGGTACGGAGTTCTGCGAGGGTCAGGGTTCTTCCTGAGCGGGGTTTTCGGAGGGTCGTATTGAGCGCTGAGTGAAGACTGTTGGCTCCATATTGTCAAGAATCAGTTCGGGCGTAGGCTAAACAAGGTAGTACCCAATACCCTATCGATCGTTGGATCGCGGTGGGTGGGCATGTGGTGTCCGGTAGCTAAAATCTGACGAATATTCAGAGGGTCACGGTCGAAACTTATCGACGGATGGTCACGGGTGTTCGGGAGGGTCAGATGGTCGGAGGAAAGGAGGGTTTATTGGGTGAGCCCAATCCTGCTGGACCCAATCTGGATTTGGAGGATCCTACGCGGTTTGATGCATAAGGAGCGAAAGTTTGTTCAAGGCTCAGCCTATGGTCTTGTTCCGGAGTTGTGAGTGTCATGTAAAATCATTAGCTATGAAATGGTCGGGGGGTCATGTTGGTCAAGGTTTCCTGGATGGAAACTTTCTGAGGGTCGGATTGAGCACTGAGTCGAAATCAATGCTAGATTCTCGGGGGGTCATAGTTGTTTCTAAGAAACAGGTCAAATTCTGCGGTGTAAGTTTTGTGTCTTTTCCGATTTGGACAAGGGTCCGTGGTAGTCCTGCTGTCACTGGATGGGGTCACAGGTTGGTCTGGGTTGGCCATCATATTGCCCATATTAGGGGCCAAATACGTATTCATGGGGGTCTCGGGGTCGTGACGATCAGGAGTGTTAGTACGAATATACTGTTAAGTCCACGTGTCGGCGCTGAACTGAGGACTTCCGGAGGGGTTTCGGGGGGTTCCGAGAAGGTTCCGAGAGAGAGGTCGTATTCCGAAGGAGGGGGGATGAGGGTCTGGACCGGTCGGAATCGGAGTAGTCGGAAGTCGGGAACGCCGGGGGTCTTGGTATGGTTCGCGGTCTAGGATGATATAAGTGGTTCAAGGTCATAGGGACTTGGCTTCAACTTATGTGTTGCACCCTCCTCGATCGTCTGTCCCTAATTTCGGAAAGTTGGAGAGTGTACCAGAAATTAATCGGAAACTGTGACGCAGATTAAGTCGATATTCATACTAGCGGACAGTCCAGTCGACTGGCAGACTATATACATGTGACTATCCTTGTACTATCTTTGCCGGTCATAAAACAAGGAGAAGGAGAGTACAAGGGGTCAATATAACGGAGAGAACAAGGGAGTGAGGTACGCGATGGTCCTGCGCGTCGGTTATCAAGGTAACGGAACCTTGACTTCGGAGTCTTCGGAGGTTCAGGATTGCGGAACCTCGGAATGTATGTCGGACATCCGGAAATCGGTTATTCAGGCTTGGGTCGATCGGAAAGGTTCCGGAAATGGTGCGGGTGGTTGTGGTGTTCCATGTGGGTTTATTTGGCTGCATGGGCCATAACAGGAATACTCTTCAAAGGAGTTTGGATCAGTTAATGCCGCTTCTGGGATATTCAGACAGAAGACTGCACCAGCCACACCTCAGCAGAATGGAGTCGCAGAGTGCTTTAACCAGACATTGGAGGAAGGGATAATTTCCATACTCCATGATGCAAACCTCCCTCTTATATTCTGGGGTGAAACTGCTATGGCATTTGTTGAAGTCCAAAATTCCTCACCCACTTCAGCACTGCTCCATCACACTCCTTTTGAATCCTGGCATGGTCATAAACCCTCTGTCACCCACTTCAGGGCCTTTGGCTCTATAGCATATGTGCATGTCCCCAAAGCCAAGTGACAACACCTTGAGTCACACACAATCAAATGTGTCATGATTGGCTATGCAGCTGGAACTAAGGCATGGAGACTATGGGATCTAGCAGTAAGACAAGTGATTATCAGCAAAGATGTCATATTTGATGAATCTCCTTGTTCTTCACTCAATTCTAGCATTGTTGCAAAGCAGAAACCACCACAGAGGCTGATTGACATCTCTGATGACCCTCCTGCCCACCACCAAGTACTTGTGCCTCCCTATATTCCTACCATTGCACATGATAATGACACTCCTCCACCTGATCCACCACCAAATCCTTATCCCCAAGACTCTCCTGCCCCTCCACTATCCCCTCCACCACCTGCTCTAAGACGGTCAGAGCATATTTGTATCCCACCTCAACCTTGGTGGCTAGTCCCAAATGCTGCCCAGTATCGTAATCCTCCTCCTGTTCCTCATCAGAGGGATCCAAATCAGGGGGCGGTTGCTGAGAATGAGGGGGTGGAACAGGCCGACTCCACCATGACATTCCTTAGCACCTACTTTATGAACTTGTCTGCCTCAGTGATGCTCCAGATCTCCCAGAACCACTCACCTATAAAGAAGCCATGTCTTGAATTGATGCACCATGGCAGAAGGAAGCTTGTGGAGATGAATATCAGTCACTGAAAGACAACAATGTGTGGACTGTGATGGATCTCCCTTCTGGCAAGAAGGCTATTGGCTCCAAATGGGTTTTCAAGCTGAAAAAGCTTCCTGATAGTTCCATTGACCGCTTTAAGTCCAGAGTGGTGGCCAAGGGTTATTCTCAAAAGGCAGGCATTGACTTCACAGAAACATTTGCCCCTGTTGTGAGATTCAACACTCTTAGAGTGCTCCTAGCCATCACTGCATTAGAAGATATGGAATTAGACCAAGTTGACTTCAAATCTACATACCTTAATGGTGAGATTGAAGAAGAGGTCTACATGGAACTTCTAGTTGGATATAGGCAGGGAGACAAGGTTGGGAAACTGCACAAAGCCATCTATGGGACCAGGCAAGGAGGAAACAAATGGCATGCCAAGTTGGACCAGGCATTTTAGCAGATGGAATTCAGCAGATCCAAGGTTGATTCCTGTCTCTACATGTACCAGCAAGGCACTATTAAAGTCTACATCCCAGTCTATATTGATAACCAGCTCATGGCCTATAACAGTCGAACACATCTTGACAAAATCAAGGCTGAACTTGCAAAACACTTTAAGATGAAAGACATGGGACCTGCATGGTACATTGTTGGACTTGAAATCCACAGAGACAGAGCCAAACAGACACTTCACATCAACCAGCACAAGTATATCTTGGATGTTCTCAAGCGATTCAATATGGAGAATTGCAAACCAGTTGCCACACCTCTTGATCCAGGCTGTCATATCTCCAAAGACCTCTGCCCACAGTCTGAAGATGAGAGACTGGCAATGAAGGACATCCCATATCTTGCTGCAGTTGGAAGCCTGAATTACCTTGCTGTTGGGACCAGACCAGATCTTGCACATGCTGTGGGTGAACTTGGCCAGTTTAGCTCAAATCCTGGCCTAGGCTATTGGAAGGCTGTCTAACATATGCTCAAATACCTCAAGGGCACTTCTGATCTTGGATTGACCTATGGTCCCCCTAGCCCTAGTCCCCAGCCAATGCTCCAGGCCTACTGCGATGCACATTATGCTGGGGATGAGGACAGAAGGTGGTCAACAACTGGTTATGCCTTCTTCATTAGTGGAGCTACAGTGAGTTGGAGCAGCAAGTGACAACCAACTGTGGCTACATCCTCCTCTGATGCTGAATATATAGCAGCTAATTTTGCAGTATGGGAGGCCATGTGGTTGAAACAACTACTCACTGAGCTTGGCTATTATATCCCACAACTCACTATTTACTGTGACAGCCAGCCTGCAATTGCTGTGTCCAAGAATCCTGAGCATCACTCTCGAATAAAGCACATTGATGTTATGTACCATTAGCTTAGGGAGAAAGTTGAGAAAAAATTGCTCAAGCTCCAATTTGTGCCTACAGATGAGATGGTTGCAGATGTGCTCACAAAGGGACTTGTTAAGGTGAAACATGAGAAGTACAGGACAGGCTTGGAAGTTTGCAGAAATGAAGGGAGACTTCATTGAGGAGGTGTGTTAAGATGCACTAAAGTCCCCATTTTATGTTTCCATTGCAGTAAAATTAGGTCCACTCAATCCAACTCCGAGTCTGTCAAGCGTCGGATACTGACGGACTTCGGTACTGCCGAGGGGTGTTGGCGAGAAGGTCGGGCGGACTATGGCCAAGTCCTGCAGGCCAAGAGTAGTGGCATTGGCTTCAACGTGCTCGTGCGTTGTGCCCTACTTGCCATGCGTGCCACTGTATTTGCCACAGACAGGTACTTGAGGGGATGCTGATGATGCCGGCTCAAGTCGAGGACTTAACAGAAGAGAAGAAGGTAGAAGGGCCTAAGCCTAGTCGATACCCAGAATGAGGAAGTATGTACATGCATGTCCTACTTATATAGGTTAAGAAGCGACATGTGGAATAAGGAATGTGGGACAACAAGATATGCAGAGCATGTGGTTATTGTCTACAACGGATAAAATTAGAATAGGGAATGCAACGCGGGGATAAGACAATAAAAGACAGGATAATAGAATATGTCCAAAGATAGGACAATAGGAGGTGCCAGACTATAAGACAAGGCTTGTAACCGAGGATAGTACAAGGACAGGAAGTCCTGACGTGAAACGGACCGAGGGGTGTGGATGGTGGGTGTGCCGAGCTGGGACCGGCGCACCAAGTGTTATGCATGTGATGCGGGCACTTGGTTGTAGATATAGGATGCTTGCTCGGTCGGCACTGCCGGCAGATGGGTCTCGGTACGTGGACTTGACAGAGTCCTATGATGCCATAGCTGTTGCTATTGTGTGATTCCCATTGATCTTTCCTTTCCATTCATTTCAATTGTTTCAGCACTGTCCTTTATCTTTCCTTTCTAGTCACATAAAGGAACCAACTGGGACAATAGATCATGTAGCGTATATATAGTATGCTTAGACCAATGTAGAGCTCTAGTTTGCTTTACTGTAGCTTACATTGTCTAAGTTGTCTTCATAATATCCATTTGATATGACTGGTATTTGGCCAGATATGACTTGTTTTATGTATTACATCTTCAATGTTTTGATCTGAGTTTGAATTTGGCTTACATAATAACACAGTTTTCACTTTTGTGCTTCAACAGGTTATGGGCCCTGGGTACAATGCTCAGGTTGCCGTTGTTGATCTGAATAGTACTAGATTAAGGGGAGGTGTTAGATTGTCTAATCCCACATACTATTCATATCTCTAATTAATGTCTTCTATGATAAGACATTATACATACAGAGCTCTATGGAGTAGTATTGGGAATCTGATAACTTACTAGGGCTCTGAACTCAACTTGTATAGACACACATGTCTTCACTCAAGGAGTCAACCTGAAAGGTTACCCATGTAGACTAGATGGTGTAGTGGTTAACACCATAGCTATATATGCTACAGTAGGGGACAAAACCGTTCAAGTGTTTTGAACATTTGTGTTGTACTGTAAATAACGGGAGGATTACATAATCAAAAAATATGACGTAATTAGTGGAGATAGCCCTGCTTCTGAACTTGTGGTCACGATCAAGATGATTACGTAACTCTCAATATTCATTGAGATATTAATTATTTAAAAAAATGATGCATTTGAACAGTTTTGTCCCTTACAGTTATTAATACAATAAATTGTATATACAGGGCTGGAAATCACATGACAAGTCATGTGACATTGTGTGAACCTTTTTATAGTTTGTTTCTGTCCAAACAAAGCCAAACATCCCTTGTTCAGAACCATAAAGCCTCTCTCTGCTGCTAAAGTTGACTCTATCATCCAATTGCTCAAAACTGGTCATTCTAGCCACTACATCTCCTCTTACCTTGGTATCTCTGTTGGATCTATCTCTACCATTCACAGGAAACACTGTCCTGATATACCCAAGGCCACTGGTGGTCACCCATCCAAGATATCCCCCTCCAACATCTACCATATCATATCGCTCATGCAAAGAGAGAAGATTGAGAATGCAACCCAGGGTATCCAGGTACTCAAAAACATTCTCAATGAACCAGTGACATCCAAGACTGTAAGGAGAAACCTGAAGAAGGCTGGGATGAAGGCAGTTGTAAAGAGAAAGAAGCTACTTCTTAGTGCAAGATATAGGAAGGCAAGGAGGGAGTTTGCAGAAGCTCATCTGGAGTGGACTCTAAAGGACTGGAAGCACGTTGTCTGGTCAGATGAGACCAAAATCAATCCAGATGAGACCAAAATCAATCAATTGGGGTCAGATGGAAGGAGATAGGTATACAAAAAGGCTGGAGAGCCTTTGAATGATAGGCTAGTTGAGGGAACACTGAAGTTTGGTAGAGGTTCTATGATGGTATGGGGTTGTATATTGTGGGAAGGACCTGGCTATACTGCCAAAATTGATGGAAGGATAGATGGGGAGTTGTACAGGCAGATTTTGGATGATGAGCTTCAGGCTAGCCTAGAGTATTATGGTAAAGATTCTATCGACATTATTTTTCAACAGGATAATGACCCCAAGCACACATGCAAGAAGGCCACTGAGTGGTTTTCTGACCATGGCTATGAGGTCATGAAGTGGCCAGCTCAGTCCCCTGACCTAAACCCCATTGAAAACCTCTGGACTATTGTCAAAAAGTGCTTTTCTGACTATGAACACCCCCCTAGTGAAGTACATGAGCTATGGGAGAGGATTGGAGTGGAATGGGAGAAGATAGAGCCAGAGGTGTGTCAGAAGTTGATTGAGAGCATGCCTAGAAGGGTGCAGGCAGTGATGAGAGCAAATGGGGGCTTTACCAAGTACTGATATATACCATTTCTTGTTTAAAAAATGTGAGGGACAAAACCGTTCAAATGCTTCATTTTTTTAAATAATTAATATCTCAGTGAATATTGAGAGTTACGTAATCATCTTGATTGTGACCACAAGTTCAGAAGCAGGGCTATCTCCACTAATTACATCATATTTTTTTATTATGTAATCCTCCCGTTATTTACAGTACAACACAAATGTTCAAAACACTTGAACGGTTTTGTCCCCTACTGTATATCCCTGGGTTCAAACCTCATTCTGGTCATTCTTTTTCACCTCAACAATTGCTACCCTATGTCAAGCCCGCAACACCGAGTACCGATTTACTTGGGAAAACCGACCAACCGGCCCTCACCCGCATTATCTCGCACCACCGTGCGGCCTCGGTTCGGTACATCCGGTACATCGTATGGACCACTCCCCTCGTATACCCCCTTCCATTGTTCCTTCACCCCCTATCCACTCCTTTACCCGTTTCCCCCAAACAACATGACAGCCACTCATTGTCCTGGCCACTGCCATTGTTTTATCTTAGGCCGTCCTCTATTGTTCTATTCCCGCCCACCATTTCATTATCTTATTTTCAGCCATACTCTATTATTCTAATACCGCTTACATTCCTTATTCTATTCCTGATCACTGTGGACAATGCCTCCATGTGGTTGCCTCATACCTTATTGTTTCCATTCCTTACACCACCCTGTTCCACATCTTGCTTCTTAACTATAAAAGTAGCGGGATGTATGTAGATAGTTCTTCACTCAGAATATCAATTGATTCGCACCCCTTTTGTCCGCTCCCTAATCCTAAAGTCCTTTGCTCGAGCCAACGCCCTCGGCATCCTCTCAAGGCCCCTCTCACTATCCAAATTAGTGGCACGCACAGAACAGCAGGGCACAACGCAAGAGCACGTTGAAGCCTAGCCACCCCGTAATGGTTTACAGGACTTAACCGATATCTCGGTGTGACCGAATCTTGACACCCTATGTTCTCATGTCCTACACACATACATTGAAGGGGTGCATACACATGTTGATAGGGAACAGCATGGGTCACCTACGGGTCAAATGTGGGTGACCTGCATCCGACCCATAGGAAACCCAAACCTGTCAACCCATGGGTCGACAGGTGTCGGGTGTGCATTGCACCTGCCGTGCTGATGCAAATGTACCATATGCACATGTGACATATGACATGAATGCACCATATGCACATGCGATATATGACATGAAGGCACCATACATGCATGTGACATACAACATGAACACACTGTATGTACACGCAACGTATGACACGAATGTGCCACACATGTGCATGTACGGCACATTGGTATCGGCATGTGCGTGTATGGCATATTGGTATCGGTGCGTTGGTGTTGGCACATTGGTGTTGGTGCATTTGTGTTGGTATATTTGTGTTGGTACATGCATGTCATACGTGTGTGTGTACGGCATGGTCGTGTCATATGTGTGCATGTGGGGCATGGTCATGTCGTATGTTTGCATGTGCATGCATACATAGTTGAGGTGGCGGGTTGGGCTGGGTCATGGGTGCTCTTGGATTGACCTGCACCCAAACCCAGGGGCACCTGACCTGTTTACCCATACAGGTTAGCCTAACCCATGCTATATTCCCTACATGTTGAAGGGGTGCATACACACAGTCAAGGGGCACACAAGATTCATGTCCAAGGAAAGCACATCATGCTTAAAGGGGCACATGACACTCATATTCAAGACCTGCTTACATTCTACATGCACTGATCTCATTGACTCATACATCAGGCATCCTCACCATACTGCCATACATTCCCAGGCCCTATCAAATCCTCATTACTCAGAATTGACAGGGTCTGATTGGGCATGTTATAACCAAGAGGGTGCTTTCTCACATCTCAAGCATCCCTCACTTCTCCTTACATTGGTCATTGCATTCACCACATACACCATATCTGTATCATGCGTGCATCATACCTGCATCACAGGGATATCATATTTGGGTCACATGCATGTCACTATTGACATGTCAAAACCAACATGTCTCTGAGAAGGGACGTGCACAGGCAGACTTAGTATATAATAAAACATGTATTAGAACAAATAAAATACAAACAATTTCCAAAACACTATTCCCTCTATTTCCCTTGTCCTCCCCTAAGTCAAGTAAAATATAGATCACTTGTTTCAAGGTGGGTCACCTACATTTGATCTGTCAGTGACCCATGCCATTCCCTAGTGATACAAGAGGGTGTCACCAGTGTCGATGATGGTGCATTGAGCGAGCAGTGCAGGAATGAAATTATGCAGATGAAGTTGTGTCTGTTGCATGTTATGAATAGACAT
>QLPI01000066.1:0-11837 GCA_003314275.1 Chroogomphus rutilus
CTACCAGTGGTGATTCAAGGCTACTACCGGAACACGAATCCTTCCAATTCCCAGATGGAAGCAGAGTCACTCATGTCCTCCCTGGGCACTTTCATCTCTTTTCCCCTGGGGAGCCACAGATCTTGATCTCACACAATAATGACTGGATTCTTGCTGACTCACCACTGCAATCTTGCTGGATCCCCCCTGATTTCCGTAATTTCCTTACCATTGCCCTCTCCACATCCAAAGTGTGCTTTGGATATAAATCAGGTCTCATTATCATAGTTGATCTCATTGTATCAGTACCATACCTAGTGATTGGGTCATAGAGGTTTACTGAAGATTTACAACTATATTAGCATTTTCTTTTTTGATTGCACCCTCATAGTCTTGACATACTAGCAATTGAGAAAATTATAACATGGTGGTGGTTATCAAACCCAAAAGGATGTTCTTTCATATGATAGTTTCTGCTTTCTTTGTTGCTATATTTTCCAAACTTAAAACTGAAAAGGTGGTCTTCTTAGTTCTGGCAGACCTAAAAGAGATATATATTCACCACATCTCACACATGTCTTCCTTGTGTTGAGTATTTCCTGCCCAACTCTCATGATATCTGCCACTATGTTGCAAGTGACAGCCAAAATGGTCACAGGATGGCTTTCTGCAATTATGTTGTCTTAATATTTATCATTTCAAGTTGGTCAGGAAACCATTATTTCTGTAATGATCCTTCAGAATTCCTAGAGAATGTGGGCCTACTCTGTTGATGGCCAGGTTCAGCTTTGACTATTATAAATATTAAAAATTCAGTGTAAAATCTTGTAGGATTCCCACAATCCTTGGCATCTATCTTCCAGAATGGTCCAATTCAGCACATAGAGAATGTTTTGAAAGCCATTTCAGAGGCCCTTCATTTGAAGTGTCTTGTAAATCATATAGTTATGTTATTGATTTTGTCGAACTTACCCTAATCTCATCTTGGAATTACCGGGTAAAATAGAACTTGGAGAAACTCCACAAAAGTTTCAAGTGGAGTTAAGGCTCGGTGTATTGGTGTACATTTTACAAAGTTGTGTGATACCTGTGTGACCAGCATGGAATTTGGTTAAATTTGGGCTTTGGTGCACCATCAATTCAACATGGAAATCACAGCACATCTGACCCTGAAAATTCCAACAACAGATCTATTGATGGATTTTCATAAGCACATGTGGTATTGTGGTTGAGGAAGCTCCACAAAGATTTTTAGTATACAGTATAGGACAAGCAAACTCAACCAATTTGGTTTTGAGTGACTGCAATTTTTTTGGGACAAATTGATATTAGATTCTGATTCAGAATGTCAAAATACATTTAAAATATATGTTCCAAAGTTTTTCCAACAAGTTTTAAAAGTGGCCAAATTTTTGGGCCTTTTGAGTGCAACTTTTCACCCCAAATCTTGATGTCATGAGGTAAATTTTAGTCAAGTATAACTTCAATTGACATCATGGCTTGTACAGTAACTACACGTTTGCTTTCTGACAGCCCAAGCAGCTCTGCAGGGGATGATAGCTTACTCCAAATGCTACCTAATTCCAATGTATCTCTTATCAAATGCTGTCTCCTTGGAGGTAATTTACTAATTTTTTCCACACTCAAGTGTCTTGAGATGAACACTTATACAGGTACTCTTGACTTTCATTTCTTCTCTTGCCCGAGCCCACAAAAAGTCATCAAGCAATACTCTGAGCTCATTGGTACACAGACTTGGGTTCCAGCATGGGCATTTGGACTTTGCAGGTACTGCTACTTCCTCATCATCATTTCCTGAGAAGTTGCTTCAATATCACTTTTTGACTCATCTACTCACCTAGGTCTCCAAGGAGAAGATAAGAGATAAGAGATAAGAGATACATTAGAAATAGGTGGTGTTTGGAGTAAGATATCTTCCATTGCAGAGCTGCTGGAATTTCAATTACCTAGTTTTGAAACACATGTCACTGCTCACCTGAAGAGAACCACTCCATGCGATGACAAGGAACTGGTTGCCTCATCAGACTGATGTTTGAGGTATATAGGATGAGAGCCATATCTGCAAAAAACATAGTGACAAATCAATGAGTGTTTGAAGATAACAAGTTACCTTGCTTATATATTTTGATCCAAGGGATCAGCGACATCTCTTGCCCAGGGTGTTTGAATGGTTCCAACACCACCATCGGTGCCAATGTCTCAGCAATTGTGTCAAGTCCACGTACCGAGGGTCCGGAGACTCGCCAGTACCGACCGAACAACCATCCTACATCCACGCACAAGTGTCCACGCCGCATGCACGTCACTTGGTACCATGTTCTCGGTTTGGCACATCCATCATACTATTCGTCCGTTCCTCGATCCACCCCACCTCGGTACCTCCTACCCCTTGTGTTATCCTCGGTCACAGTCATTGTTTTATATTCAGCCACTCCCTATTGTTCCATTTCAAGTCACGATCCTATTATATTGTCCCTTATTGTTCTATCCCCATTTTACATTCCTTGTTCTAATTTTGTTCGTTGTGGACAACAACCACATTGCTCTGCATACCTTGTTGTCCCACATTCCTTATTTCACATGTCGCTTCTTAACCTATATAAGTAGGACATGGATGTACATACTTCTCCATTCTGGGTATCGACTAGGCTTAGGCCCTTCTACCTTCTTCTCTCCTGTTAAGTCCTCGACTCGGGCCAGCATCTCCAGCATCCCCCTGAGTATCTGTCTGTTGCAAATACAGTGGCACGCACGGTAAGTAGGGCGCAATGCACGAGTACGTTGAAGCCAATGCCACTACTCTTGGCCTGCAGGACTTGGCCATAGTCCGCCCGACCTTTCAACAACACCCTTCGGCAGTACCGAAGTCCGTCAGTATCCGGCTCCTGACAAAATGCCACTACTAGTAATCACTTTGCCTAAGCCATAGATACTTGCTCCCTTTGAAAGGGCAGACACCAACTATACATGCACTCAACCTCTATGAAAGACATGATTACTAAATTCATCATGCACCTGCAAGTATTGATCCTCAAATAGGAGTGCAAAACTGTCTAGTGTGATTGAGTTATCGATTATAGAATTTGTGGCAGGAATTGGAGTAGGCAGAAGTAACATGATGTGGGTATCAAACAGAGGCATGGCACCAGGAGCAGACCACCAAGTAATCCAGAATGCAAAGGGTTTTTCATTATGTCCAGTAATGTTTTTCATTTGTGTTTTGGATGTTGGCCAGCAGGCATTATACAGCAACTCAAGGCCAGGTAATGATTGTGCCAGATTTGCATTTATTTGTTTATGAGTTGGTATACAGTTTTTTTTTTTTTACAATTTTATTAGAATCATACATTACTTAATCATAGCTATTGATTGCACATTTTTCCCAGATTTTTCCATTTTTTTTCTTTTTGAGGTATGGCCAAAATTTTGACATGTCCAAAATAAAAATAATTTTAGAAAAAAATTGGCTTGTTACATTGACTTTATTTTGATGTTAGATGCTTCATTTAATGGTCTACTATCAATTTCAATGAGCTAATTTTGCCAGAAAATTGAGTCAAAAATTTTGGTTGAGTTTGCTTGTCCCATACTGTACCATTCATCCAAGCATTCTAATTGGCTGAGTTGAATCAAACGGCTGTATTCTTGAGGCTAAACCAATGAATGGCAGCCTATGGCATGAGTCAACTCATTCAACTCGCTCAGTGGGTTTCCCCTTAATTACAGGTTCGTTGCTACTTTTCTAAGCCAGACACACTTGGGAGTTTTCTATTAATTCATTCTCTGGTATCCCCAATTTCTTTTATTGTAGGCAGTGTTCCCGAAGTGCTCTTGGAGTACATGGAGACGTATGTAGTTTAACCTTCAATTAATGGTGTTATTGCACCCTCTGCCCTGGCATAACACAATTTCTAGCTAACAATTCATAGGCTATAATAACTCTCAATGAAAACCATATATTATACCACCCTGGAATGTCGTACAGTGTCCATGTTATTTATCTTAGTCTTGCTAATCATAGAACAGAACTGGATCATGGATGGCCACAGGCCAGACTGGTTTCAGCACACTTGAACTCATCATCACATCCGATGACATCATTCTACTAACACATTGATTATAATTAACAGGTTGCCACTTCAAAATCACGAATGTGCAACATTTGCATGGCAATCTGCATTCTTGGTTTGGGAGTAACATGTGTGTAAGAATGCAGAGAGTGACGACTCTCTCTATGCAAACCAGCATATTAGAGAGAGACATGGCTAGCTGATAAGCGATCATGGGGAAAAATTGTATCTTAATGTCTTGATCCTTCCAGGTTCAGGGAAAGAAAAAACTAGCGGTGAGCCTTCCTTTCAGATATAGATCATTTCAGTGCCTATCCTGGCTCGCATTTTGTTCTGCAATTCTGTGCGCAATGGTTGTTTTACCACATCTGGCAGGTCCAAAGAGCCATCACATGGGCCTGTTATCACCTCCATCCACCCAGGTAGATATTTCCTGGATTATGTCTTGGCAAGTGCCTGGGTCACATTCGGTGGCAGAGTCACATTGGATGGAATTGTACACAGCCTCTAGTGTGATTCTACCTTCTAATTGTGAGAATATTGGCCCTAATCAGCATGAGACTGTTGAACATGATAATGGCAATATGGCTGCACATAAACTGGAAGGAACCGGCTAAGTTCTGTTGTAGCAGAACTACGGGATCTGGATGTAATGACACCTGGCTTAGAAATTGATGATGCACTGAGACACAGGATTAGTATGAGAATTAATAATATTTATCATTTTCTGAGTAGTATATAAAGAATGTAACGAGATCCAAATACAACAAGCTTTTGGGACATTAAATCTCATTAATAAATACCCCTCGATCTACAGGTTATGGGCCCAGCCATAACTGATCAACTCCATTACATCCCGTACCTTCTATTATGTCTATTATGTCGAACACTTACAAGGTCAACCCCTTGAATAGGGACAATTATATTACATGGTGACGGCACCTAGAATGGGTCTTAGAGGATCTAGATCTATGGGTGATAACCGATGGATCGGAGATGGAACCACCGCCAATAGCTGCCAGGGCATCTACCAAAGTGGAACAGATGGTGATCACTGAATGGAAAAAGAAAGATAAAAAAGTGCAAAAGGAGATCTGTCTTAGGATATCTGATGAGTATTTGGTATACATTGATCAAGATACTACTGCTACAAAAATATGGAGCAGACTACGTAGGATCTTCGAATCTAAAGCGGCGATTAGCATTGTTAATATCTGCTAGGAATGTTTCCAAACAATGGCTGTGGATGGCACTAATATGGATGAGCACATCCGGAAGATGCACGGGCTATACCAACAACTGAATGCCAGGGGACAATTAATTACTGACGATGACTTCAGTAATACATTGCTCACTTCATTACCAGACACCTGGGCCACATTTATAACCACAATTAATGCGATCGGGACAGCAATCAACTCCGAAACTTTGATTGCCAGGATCCTGAATGAAGATTGATCGCAGAGCATCAGGAATATTAAACAGACGGCACTTAAGGCACAGTACAACCCTGGTAACAAGTGCAAAAGTAGAGATAAAGCATCTGGTGCTACCAAAGGGAATTGCCAAAATTGTGGCAAAAAGGGGCATTATATTAAAGATTGCCAGGTAAAAGGGGGTGGCAAAGAAGGCCAGGCACCCAAATGGTTCAAGGAGCTGAAAGATTGGGACTCCGCCAAGCAATCTAAAGATGAAGATCTAGCATTCATGGCTTATATTAAGGAGGTCACACTGGCAGCAATCTTGGCATTAGACTGGCTGGCTAATACGGCTGCAACAATGCACATCGTACGTAGCCGAAGCCATTTTATTACATACATGGAAGAGAAAGTGGAAATCGATGGGATTGCACTGGGAAATTTACTAAAAACCAGAGGACATGGGACAATAACTATACAATTCAAAGTGAACGGTAAAACCTTTCCCACAACCTTATATGATGTCAAGTATGCACCGGACTCCCCAAATAATCTTATTTCAGTTGGGTGGATAACCGATCATGGGCACTTGGCTAGATTCACATCCTTGGGAGTCGAATTCATTTCCACCAAAGGTACCATATTTGTGATTGGATGGAAGCAAAACCAACTATACAAGATGAATGTGATTACCAAACCCCTGGGTCAGGAACAGGACTTTGCAGCTGTAACCAAGGGGTGAACCTTAGATAAATGGCACCGGGTACTTGGCCATATTAATATCTATACTATCAAGGTGCTCCACAAAATCAATTGATCACAGGGCTAATGATTGATGACACACAAGCGCCAACTCAATGTATGGCATGTATTCAAGGCAAGCGCCATGTGGAGCCATTCCCCAAGGAATCACATGAACGGGTCCAGGAGATTGGCAACCTTGTGGTATCCGATATATGGGGTCTGGCCCAAGTAGATGGTTCAGGGCATGAATGCTACTTCTTTACATACATGGATTACAAAACAAGGTACACCAAGATCTATTTTGGGCCGACCAAAGACCTGGTCACAATTAATTTCCCCCAATATAAAGAGTTCCTGGAAATACAAACCAGTAAAAAAGTCAAAAGAATTAGGACTGACAATGGTGGAGAATATGTTAACAAAAAATTCCAAGATTATTGCACACAAAATGGAATTATTATGGAAACTACAGCTCCATACTCACTGGCCCAGAATAGCATTGCCAAGCAGATCAATGGGACTCTATTGGAGCACACACGCACTATGATATTCACTAAAGATCTACCTAAGATCTTATGGCCTGAGGCAGTAGCATACTCAAATTATATTAAGAACAGGGTACCTACCTGGGTGCTTGGGACAGAAATTAATCCATATGAAGCATTTTTCAGTATAAAGGCTGATGTGTCAAGGTTAGAAGAATTTGGGACATGTTGCTGGGTTATGGTACCAGATCAAAGGAGATCTAAATTAGATCCAAAGGGGGAAGAACATCTATTCGTTGGGATAGCAGAGCACTCAAAGGCCTGGAGATATTACAATAAAAAATCAAGGCTAATCCAAATCTCCAGGAACATCACATTTGACAGCTTAGATAACAAATTATATTCAATCCCAAACGAAGATGACAATGTGTTGCTCAAGGGGGAGACTACACCACATGAGTGATCACCAGACCCAGTTATATCCACCCCAAATACTGAAGATCAGATGCCAGAACAAGCGCCAGCACCGGAAGTACGGCGCAGCACCTGAAAGACCTGTAGGCCAGATTACTGGCTACTCCATTCAGGGGAACTAACCATGCAGCCCAATCAGGTGCTTATCAGCTGAGAAATTATTATGGAACCGGAGAATTACATGGAAGCAATCATGCAGATTGACTCAGCAATCTGGCATGAGGCAATGATTAATGAAATGGATCAACATGATGAAATAAGCACATGTGATTATGTTGAGCTGCCAGCAGGACAGACAGCAATCAGCTGCCGATGGGTATACACTACAAAAATACAAATAAATAGAGATTTTGACAGGGCAAAAGCATGGCTTGTAGCACAAGGGTTCACACAAAGGCTGAGAATAAATTATTTCGAGGTTTCTTCCCCTGTTGTCAAGTTTGACTCACTCTGGACATTACTAGCTATCAGAAACACTCTCAATTGGGAGATCGAGATGATGGACGTCAAAGGCACCTATCTCAATTCATCCCTTGAAGAAGAGATCTACATGTGCCAACCCAAAGGTTTCGATGATGGATCAGGGCATGTATTAAGATTAAAATGGGCGCTATATGGACTCAAGCAAGCTGGATAGGCTTGGCACCAACATTTTCGATCGGTGCTATTAAGTTTTCATTTCATTCAGAGTTCAGCCAATGAATGTGTTTACATCCGGATCGACGGATCTAATACAGATGTAATTTCCACCTATGTGGATGATCTCAGGCTATTTTCAAACAGCCAAAGAGGGATGGAACGTACCAAGAAAGAATTAAACACCGAGTTCAATATGACGGACCTGGGAGAAATGAAGAAAATATTAGGAATAAGGGTTGAGAGGGACAGGGAAGCAGGGACACTCAAGATCTCTCAAGATGCATACATCAACAAATTGTTCATTTGATTTTGCATGCAAGACACCAACCCCATGTCGATGCCCCTCAATAAAAATATGAAATTAACTACCCTGGAGGAGGTGATGAGCTCACCAGAAATCCCATATGCCAAGATGATCAGTTCTTTGATGTATGCAGCACTTGGCACCTGTCCCAATATATCATTCACCGTCCAACATGTTACTCAATTCACCACATCATACAGACTGGAACACTGGATGGCAATCAAACACATGCTCCGCTATCTCAAAAGGACATGTGATCACAGCATTACATACAAACAGAGCACTGGCCTCAATTTAGAGGTATTCAATGATGCTGATTATGCTAATAGATCGGATGCGAGATCTATAGGTGGCTATACAGCCATATTTGGAGGAGGTGCGATTGCATGAAGTTCAAAGAAACAGAGAACCATCATGTTATCAACTATGGAAGCGGAATATATAGCAATGACTGAAGGGGAAACGCAAATTGTCTGGCTTAGGGGATTCCTTCAAGATCTCGGTATAGACCAAACCACACCCATGTCTATGCGATCGGACAACTTAAGTGTCAGGAGTCGGATACTGACAGACTTCGGTACTGCCGAAGGGTGTTGTCGAAAGGTCAGGCGGACTATGGCCAAGTCCTGCAGGCCAAGAGTAGTGGCGTTGGCTTCAACGTACTCGTGCGTTGTGCCCTACTTGCCGTGCGTGCCACTGTATTTGCAACAGACAGATACTCAGGGGGATGCTGAAGATGCCGGCCTGAGTCGAGGACTTAACAGAAGAGAAGAAGGTAGAAGGGCCTAAGCCTAGTCGATACCCAGAATGAGGAAGTAAGTACATGCATGTCCTACTTATATAGGTTAAGAAGTGACATGTGGAATAAGGAATGTGGGACAACAAGGTATGCAGAGCATGTGGTTGTTGTCCACAACGAACAAAATTAGAATAAGGAATGCAAAGCGGGGATAGAACAATAAAAGACAGTATAATAGGATCGTGACTCGAAATGGGACAATAAAGAGTGGCCGGATATAAAACAATGGGGTCGCGTCCGAGGATAATACAAGGACAGGGAGTCCCGAGGTGAAACAAGCCGAGGAGTGCAGATGGCAAATGTGCTGAGCCGGGACCGGCGCACCAAGTGTTATGCAGGCAATGCGGGCACTTGGTCGTGGATATAGAGTAATTGCTCGGTCGGCACTGCCGGCGGATGGGTCTCGGTACGTGGACTTGACAGTATCCCCCCCTTAGCGGCTGAACCCCTGAAGCTGGAAATTAAAGGTAAAGTTCGGAACGCCTAAATGTAATTTTCGTGGGTAGGGTGGGAAGCTTCCGAACTTCTCATCAATCAATCGCATACTCTCATTCGCCACCTATCAAAACTCGGAACAGGATGTGCGCCGAGACCGACGCTATTGAACAGGCAAATGGCGAAGGACGGGTTGCTCAAAATCATGACGTGTCATCAACCCAGGATGCGGGGAGCGACTTGTGGATCCTGCGGGAGACTACGGGTGGTGTGGATGGGGTGGGTGAGGAGAGTGCCTCGACGGAGAATGCGGAGGGTGCGGTTGCGGAGGGTGCTTCGGCGGGGGTCATGGGGACGGATGGCGAGGTGACTGTGGGGCGACTCGTGGCAGCGAGTTGGGATACCCCGGAGGATGCGGAGGATGGCCCAGAGACCGTGGATGAATGGGCCAAAATGGCCAAGAGGACAGCGGTCCCCGGAACCTCGGTAGTCCCGAAGGTCTATGAGCGGAGGAGTGCGGACACGGGGCCCAGCGAGGGGTCTAGTATGCGCGGACGGGGAGGGGATGCGCGGGTAAGTGGTAATCCAGCTTCTTTGATTCCCACTAATTGACATTCTTTAGTGCAAAAACAAATTAGCCCAGGGCGAAGTCGGCCCGAATGTTCGAGGCCCAATCGAGGGCCTGGATGAGGCAGTAGAGCCTCCGAGTAAAAGGCCAAGGTGGGCCTGTACCAAAAAACCAAGCGGGAAGGCTGTCGAACCCGAAGTACCGCTGGCTGAGGGGTCAGGACGGAAACGGATGAAGAAGAGGTCGGAAAGGGGGGAGCAGATAGAGCGGAAGCTTGGGGAGATGCGGAGGAGGATTCAGAGTATGGAGAACGTGATGCTGGTCCTTCTCGAGGGCGAATCGGGTTATTCGGGAGACCCGAAACTGCAGGAAGAGTGAAGGACCGCATTGCGAAAGGAGGAGGAGATGGAAGAGCAGGAGAGAGAGGAGGAGCGGAAGCGGAGGAAGAAGGAGGAGCAGGAGAGGATAGAACAGGAAGATGTAGAAATAGATTAGAGGGAAAAAAGTGAATTTATTTTTTATTTTATTATTATTATTATTATTCTTTTTGAAAGGAGAAAATAAGAGAAATTGAGGGAAAGAGGGATGAAATAAGTCAGAGGTGCCGAGGTGTTCGGCATCTCGGCTGTATTACATTGGTGGGAGGAGAGGTGGCGGATGGACCGGGATGGATGGAGGGAAGTAGGATTGAGGATGAAGGGGTATTTCGGGAGTAGGGGTAGTCATAAGCGGAGTGTCGGGAATGTATGAGGGAGTGGCTGGAGGAGGATCAGGGAAGAGGGGGACGTGATGGGTGACGGGATGGAACGGAGGGAGTGGAGAACGGGACAGAAGGTGATGGACGGAACGGAGGGGAAAAATGGAGGTGGTTTTCGGGAGAGGGACATCTTCGGGAGGGGAGTTTGCGCAGTTTGAAAGATTTCTAGCTGGTCGCCACCCCCCCCTTTTAGGTAGACGTCCCACCGTCTACCACAGGTGTCGGCCTCTAGCCGAGAAGGGCGGAAAAGGGTCAAAAATGCATATGACACGCATATACGGAGTGAAAGACTGGGAACGGATGGGGGCGGATGGGTGAGACCTTGGCCGAACATGCCGAATGACAACACTGGCTGAGAGGTCCCTGCCGAAAAACTTGCCAGCCGTTCTGGTATACAAGCGTGCACAAGGCAGTTGCATTGACTAGGGCTATTGGCGAAGCTTCCAGCAACGGAACAGGATCCTGGGTGAGGCTTTTGGAACAGTGGCAAATGCCACCTGGACCGAGGCCATCGGGATGCACCTAAAAACGTTAGTAGCTTGACGGATTATAATACTCCTCAATACCCTGTTAATCAACGGATTATAGTGGGTGAGCGAGTTGTGCCCGAATATTGCTGACCGACGGATCTAGTACACGACAGACGGATGGGTGGACTGAGATTGTCCGGACGGAAAATCTAGTAAGTGTATCTGTGCTTTGTTAGCAAGAAATACTAGCTCAGAAAAAGGTCGTAATCATAAACGAATTTTCAAATGGTCTGTAAGCTGATGCTGAATGATCAGACATGCCGGACAGATTACCGAGGGTGGGGCGTTGCCTTCCAGTTGGCCGGAAAAAACTGAAGTTCTTCTGAACTGGGTGGTCTGCCAATCTATACTGGTATTGGGTTGGAATTGTGGTGGTGTAGATCCGTCTTGTTGGACAACCTCCTAGGAGTAAGACAATCTGGTGAAGCTATGAACAGTTCCTGATTCAAAACAGTTAGAAAGGCCACCGGGAGACCCGGTTCCGAACAAGAAGATAGAAAGGTCATTAAAAGGGTGTCTTGAAAGACCATACTCGTAAGCCATGAGTGCACGGAAAGTAGTGTGATTCTGGGTATACTGTCAGGAGTCGGATACTGACGGACTTTGGTACTGCC
>QLPI01000067.1:0-18262 GCA_003314275.1 Chroogomphus rutilus
ATATTGATGTCGTTTGTGGAGGAATATTGGTGTACATCCTAAGCTGTTTCGTGATTTCAAAATTTTCTTACAAACATCACTCTAGAGAAGCATTTTTTGGAACGTCCAGATCTTCTGGGCGTGCGCTCCAGCACACAAAACTAGATATCATCGACATGGGTTTCTCTCATCATATGACTACTCAATTAGGATTTCTCCCTTTATCTAACGCATCGCGCTGGCCCCTTGATATCGTCTCTTTGTACCAGGCCTGTCAATTACCATGGTTGTATGACTAGTAAGCAATCCCTAACACCGATATCAGTCCAGTGTTTCATTCTTTATTTGTTCATGCTATGTCTAAACTGTCTCCCAATTCGCTTTCCACAGTGTTGTCACACTGAATCCCCGATGCCAGGTAACGAACGGTTCTGAAATTCACGTTGTTTCCAAAATATCTCGTTTAAAGTACATGTTTCAATGGTGAGCCAAGACTAGTAAATATGGCAATACATGACATTTCGTCTGACCCGATCTAGACATCTGAATGCTACTCGTTCAATGATGCTGTGGCACGTAGTAGCTTTAGAGTTTAACACCCACAACTTACCTTCTATGGGACATGTGTTTGAACTCGGACAATTCGGCCTGCACTGCCCCCAGATGTTGGCACAGCGCTGTGCTTCAGCGCCAAATAGCACAGCCCTTATCAACTCGTGTATACCACCAGCTTTCTACCTCTCGAACCATCTCAATCTTCGCCTCCGTGCTTCATCACCATGAATGTTCTAAGTTCCATCCTTGGCTGGGAAGATAAACACCACAACTCGAGTATGCCTCAACGTCAGGAGAATGAAGAATACAACCCAGAGGGACGGATAGCGCAAAGGATATGCGAGGCTGCAGAGGGGTTCAAGGGCTCTAATTTGGACTCTGTTGGGGGGAATGACTCGGACATGTGGAACAGTGATGCAGATATGGAAGGGGCTGCCATATCTGCTGCCTCTAATCATCTCCCTAAACAACTACTGTATACTTCCGCTAGACGAACCTCAACGGTTATGAGTGCTCCGTCAAACAATCCCCCAATCACGCATAAGAAACGGAAGTCCAAAGCTAAAGAACTACATGTTGGGTACAACTGTTTTCCATTCATTCCTTCATTATACATAGACTCATTATTATGGTTGCTGGACTTCTTATCATTTCTTACACATGCGCTGGAATATTTCTCTCTTTCAGGTCTTTCCTAAAAAATTTCATGAAATTCCTCTTAGGGCTGCACCAGAGAAGCAACAGCAGTACTAAGTGTCAATCAAAGCTTCTTAGGGCTGATATCTGGGATTTGCCACCTGGTACGAATCTTCTAGTATCTCTAACCTTTTATACTACACTTCATACCTTACCAAAGCACAATCCACGTCCTTGCCATTGATAAGCTTCAAAATGCAGGAGAGCCAAATCTGTGAACCCACTTGTTAAACAATGTGGCATATCCAAAGTGCTGAAACAGGTCACATTTTCTGTTTCAGATGCCAAGGGAAATGTGAATATACATTTTGGAAGTGAGATTATAGTTTATTACAGCCATTCATTCCACTCTGACAACACATACACCTTGAAGGTATGAATGGTCTGCCAATACCAATGTCCTCAAGTTCCTTAGATGATCCTGATGCATGTAACATTGATTCTTTTGTAAACACAGTATGCTGATGCTCAATTACAGATACAAACTTATACATGTGATGATATTAACCTTCTTGAGACCATAAATCACTATGACGTCTATCTGCGTCCTTGCTTGAACTCATCTATCACCTCAGTCACAATCAAGCTGCATAAAGCAGATTGACCTGATGGTCGAATAGTTTTTGTAAAAACGTATCATGGGTTGCCTTCTCAACGGAAGACAGCGCTCGTAAGTCTCCTGTTTTTTTTTTTCCAGACTCTTCTCCAATTTTCTCATCGTGTCGTAGTTTGAGCGAGACATCTCTTTGCGCAGAGATATCATGTGAGTTGTGGTTGGAGATTAAGTGCAACAAATACTGATCATTTTATTGCAGGGATCCTTCGATATTGCAGCTTATTGGAGCGAGCAGAATCACCTGCAGGATCCCGTTCGAGGTATATCACATGCCATGCGAAAATCTCGAGAGTTTGAGGAGTTGGTCCAGCCGGAAGTTGTCATCAAACCCCGTGGAGTTTATATGTGGACTCTATGACATGGTTTGTGATGGCATATATCAGGGTGTATTTGTATTGATGCACCTGTTGGACCAGCGGACATCAGTTCTGGTATGACACACTCGGTTGCACATATAATTATTTATAATATTATCCATGACTACGCATTGGCAGAGTCTCAACTGTTGGGAGGATTTGTGTTCCCTGGTGACATGGTAATGAATTCGTTTTCTGAATTGAACCTTGCTTACAATCTCTAGGGTGACGGCTTTTGTGTTACTGTACAGAGAGGACATGATCGACCCCAGTGGAAACTGATATATGGCGATGAATTATCAGGTGAAGACAGACACCCAATGGTAAGTTGCCATGTTTGCCGCCAGATGATCCCAGTCATGCTCATGGATGACGGTAGTCTGTTGAAAACATTCTATTTGAAATGACAATTACCCTTCCGGGGTCAGTATTCGAAGATACCGTACATTCCTGGTATATAATTATCGCTTTATAGAAATCCATGGCGCGGATACGATCCTAACCTCGTGAACTGGATGAGAACGCTCATTCTTTTCTCCTCGTCGTGGACGCACCGCACTGAAGACCTCGTGGAGATTCTTGGAAGTCGATTTGACGAAATCACGCTTCCTATGGTCGGGGCTGCATTTTTGAGCAAGGCTGGCTAGCGGAGGGTTACCATTACATGCCATACAGTTTCAGGGCTGCCAGTCGTGGGGTTTGTTTGGCTGACATTGGCTATGTTGACAAAAACGGTAAATTTGTCGTCGTCGACAATGTTCATGACCACATGCAAGGACAAACGGGAACACTGTCCTGGAACTATAACAGCGAATACCCCGAGAACAACCCTGGAGCAGCTATATTAAGCCAAGCAGGTCAGATTTTCCAACGGCGCCGGCAAGTCCATTCTACTTTTGTGTCTCTCTGGTTAACCACTCATCGTAGATTCTTCCCTCTCGCTATCCCCGCGTCAATTTCCATGTTTATTTCTTTACGATACAATGGTTTGGATGAAACACATGCGTGGAAGTGGTTGGGTGACCACGCGCGCTTCATGATCGACCGTCATGGCCTCTCTATTCCACCCCATGAACTGAAACTAGGTTAGTATCTCTGTAAGCGCAGAAACGAGTTTTGACCAGCAGCGTGAGATAGTTACAAGAATACATTGCCAATGTTACATTGAGCTGGCACTCGCCGATGATCCCAGTGTGCCGGGACATGGATACTCCGATTTCCAATTGGACTCCGAAGCACAACATGGGGTGACAAATCCCGCCTGTTGTGACGAACAGTGGAAGGAATGGAGAAGGGAGTGAGGGATGAGAAAAGAACCAAAACACACCTGCATATGAATTCTGTATAAATCTGGAGAGAATAGTGTAAACTAGTGTACAGAAGATGTATTAGTGAGCATGCAGTGGAAAGTAGTACAAGAACACGGACTTACTAGTAGTTACCGTGCGAGGAACTCAAACCGGCGGTGACTTAGATGCTAAGCGCCCGGATGACCAGGAGATACAGGGGCCAGAGGAGCCGAAATGTATGGAATGCAGAAGGAGACGAAGGGAAAACAGATAGGAGGGGATAGAAGGAACATAGGGGAAGAGACTCACATGTAAAGGAACAAGAACTAAGGAAACCGGGACGCATATATGCAGTCACCGAGGACAGATGACTGAGAAACAGGAGAATGAGACACGAGACATAGCCCAGAGAGGCGATAAATGTTGCAGACAGGAAGGGAACAAAGGGGAAGTCATTCTATTCAAATGGCACCACTGACAGGTGTCATATTTCTATGAAGATTCCATCGGGGCAGCCCACAGTGGGCCGACCCTGCATATGCTCCACAAAATCCGTTAATTACGGATCATATTCTAGTTACATGATCTACTTGTATAAAGACAAAGTAGTTACAACGAATAAAAACTAGTCTCTCATACCGAAAACCTCCCATACTTATATTTGATATCCACTTGACGCACTCACGTGACGTCAAACCGCATTGGGTCAAAGCATCACTCGTCGTCATTCAAGGCTGCGGACCCAGCGGGGATAATCGTATAGGTACTATCTATCGCGCTCACGTCTGTATTAACACATTCTGTTATTGTGGATCACCCACAATCAACCTACACGACCTACGGTCACATCACCGCCAGCTCCTCGGACCAGCACTTACACACGATCGACCCGTCGTGCGTCGTCTGCGTAAGAGCATATAATCAGATAGAAAATTAGCTACACATCCCTTAGCTACAGATCTTTGTACTGCAGTAGCTAGTCCATCCACCAATCATTATCCCCCATCACAGTAATTAAGACCGCCGTGTACGTTTTTTCAAAGAATGATGCCCCAAATATCCGGGAATCAGGAGTCCCAGAGTTTACGACCAGATTCGGTGCCTCATTCGACCCCAATCCGCAGTGGCTGGATGACCCCATGTGGTATCTCGAGAATGGCCGTTCCATTTCCACTGAAATTCGAGATGGCCTCGCTCTTGGTTCACATGCATGGTAGTCGTGGTTCAATTTTCGGCGTAGTAACGCTATGCTCATATTCAAACAGCAGCTTCCATATGCATTACCTACAACTTCCGATCGGTGCCGCTCGTCCCTTTATCTCCGAAGTCGACGATCAATGACGTACAAGAATGACTGACTGTGCACCTCCGAGATGCCCTCCACTCAGCAGGTCTAATACTCACCTCAGCGGGCCCAGCCTTACCTGAGCGGCCCTGGAATGGCCGTCACCGTGTTTCCGTGCTCCTATACGGCTAGAGGGCTAGGGGTGGGGTGACGGAAGGTGGTGGTGCAGGGCAGGAGGGTCATATGTTGTTCAATTCCTGAAGTATGGCGATTTTTTTTGATGCAACCCGCCAGCCCTACACACCTACTGTGAGGTCGTGGTTATCCGCCCACCCGCCAGCGCTCAAATTCTCGTTGGTACCATTGTCACCTCTAACCGGTATATTTTCCACGCTTCGACCAGCAGTTACGCGTTATGACATGTACAACTCCTGGTTTAAACTCTTCGGTTCAAAACAATAAACTGGTCAAGGTTGTACCACCGTCATCTTTCCATCGTAGTCGTCACCACTCTCCGTTGTGAGTCGCTCGTCCGCTCTGACATCAAATGCTCGCCATTACACTCGACCTCGTTTTTCGTTTGCAGCTTGAATGTATCTCTATAATTTCACCAACGTCTGACAACACTGTGATATTCACCAACACCAAAACACTCCTCCAAGGACAGTTCGGAGGGGGTGAGGACGGAGGGAGTACTTGGGCACCAGCTCTCTCAATGGTATCCTAGATATATTTTGAGTCCATATCGTCAATGTCCTAGTTGTCAGCGCAAAAAACTCACACTGCACCCAGCACACAATCCATCGCACCATCGAGTCGAAACCCACCGTTCCGCTCCCAACTTGGCGAGATCTTGCTAACCTAGGGTTGTGTCTGGCATCTTTTAACGATTGAATTCTAGTCCTGTCTCCTTCCACGATCTGGACAGGTTGGAATTCATCAGACACCCCTCAACCTTCCCGTCTTTAGCCGTGATGCAGTGTAGTGTCGCGGGCAGGTTCTTATAACGGTCCTTTCCCCCCCCCCCAAAAAAAAAGAAGAAAAAACTAGGCAAATTCGAAACCGAATTTCGCCGACCCACCTCTGGCGTTGTGGGGCTTGACCTTCTTCTTTCGTGTCTTCCAGAATTGCTTCAGCTCCTCACCATTGTTATCTAATCGTTAGTATTTCTGTTTGGCTATTTGTTTCTTGTCCTTTCTCCTTTTTTGCCGATTTTTTGTGGCTGTCAGGAGTCGGATACTGACGGACTTCGGTACTGCCGAGGGGTGTTGTCGAAAGGTCGGGCGGACTATGGCCAAGTCCTGCAGGCCAAGAGTAGTGGCGTTGGCTTCAACGTACTCGTGCGTTGTGCCCTACTTGCCGTGCATGCCACTGTATTTGCAACAGACAGATACTCGGGGGGGATGCTGAGGATGCCGGCCCAAGTCGAGGACTTAACAGAGGAGAAGAAGGTAGAAGGGCCTAAGCCTAGTCGATACCCAGAATGAAGAAGTATGTACATCCATGTCCTACTTATATAGGTTAAGAAGCGACATGTGGAATAAGGAATGTGGGACAACAAGGTATGCAGAGCATGTGGTCGTTGTCCACAACGAACAAAATTAGAACAAGGAATGCAAAACGGGGATAGAACAATAAAAGACGGGACAATAGGGTTGTGACTCAAGATGGGACAATAAGGAGTGGCCAAGTATAAAACAATGGGGTTTTGTCCGAGGATAATACAAGGACATGAAGTCCCGAGGTGAGACGAACCGAGGAGTACGGATGGCGAATGTGCCGAGCCGGGACCAGCGCACCAAGTGTTATGCAGGCAATGCGGGTACTTGGTCGTGGATATAGGATGATTGCTTGGTCGGCACTGCCGGTGGATGGGTCTCGGTACGTGGACTTGACAGTGGCCCTGCATTTTCCCTGTTGTCATATCTTGCCTGTGCCTTTGTAACCTGTGTAATTTGTTTTGGTCTGGGTTTCTAATTTATATCCCAAGTGTGAGTTCCCTCTGTTCATGAATGGATGATCCGAGAAGATTCCCTATTGATCGCCTATCAAATCTTGGACGAAGGATACCTTCCTGGCAATGTTTATCAATTTTGCGAGCGGTGCAGTGACCCCACCAACAATGCCATGGAAGCTACAGCATTTATCATTTATGACACATCCTCCAACATGCCGATCAGATTCATGAGACCTGATCGGTTATTCCATAGGAACACTTTACCGTTTATGCTGTATCAGGGATTCACCATCCTTATATCACAGATCAAATTTTGTTTGACCTACTCAACCATTGAACTGGGACCAAGTTGATTCAGTGCGCTACACGGATTCCATTTGTTGATCATGATCTTGGATCACGATGACATACCCTCTTTGGGTTTGATCACAGAAATCACACTGGAAGTAGTAATGCTGCATGTGTGATGTAGAGGGTGAATGACGGGGATGTCAAACAGACATAAGGGCCTGGGGTTCTCAGAGTTCTATCCAGTCCACTGATGATACAGAGCCTATAATCAATCTTGTACTCAGAATGTGGAGCCATTGGGACAACAGGCTCGGCTCTGTAGGGTCGACGACGAGCCTCACAAGTTAGCTCGGACCGACCTTGGCCTTTACATTTTCCCATATACCCCGTCGCTGAACTTTGATAGAAAAACCTGCACCCTAACTCAAATCCTCTTCTTATTTTTCTTTTAGCTATGTACACAAGTGCTCCTGCCATACTCCATATTCTGTACCATCTAAAACACCCTTCCTCCCACTTCATTCCCACCCACTCGGAATTTGAGACAAGAAGTGCTCTTTCTCAGAGGAAACATGGTTCACTGCTACATGACATGCGTGCTCTAAATGTTATCCACCCTCGCCACGTCCATGAGGGGTACGATATAAAATAAATTTATATGTTTCTATTGTATCTCTATCGTCTAAATTCCATAAAAGAAATCTTCAGAGTAAATTCAAGGCAAATAAGATTCCAAATTGCCGACTAATCTATGTAAATCATATATATCGGCGAACTCAAAGATGACTATTTAATGGTTTTTGAAGTTGTCATGCTCATATCAAAGAACGGAAAGTGGATAGTTCAAACCGCAGCCAGAAAAGAATTCACCACCACCATGGTATCTCCGTCCATGTTATCTCCTTCCTGCCCACGGTTGACTCCAAACACTTCATGAGTATTAGAAGAGCTGGAAATGGGGCGTTTGGAGTGGTTTTTGGTTGATGATGGCTAGGTATTTTGAGTATAAGAGACGATATAACGGACGTGTAGCGCACACATCAATTTCTGAAGCCGATCTGGGTGAACATAATCGTAATTGTGGTCAAGTGGTCGCCCTGCCTTCCATTCTCATGATTACAGCCGATGATCCATGGGGCACCGGAATGGCGTAATAGGCACAATAGGGCGTCCGTGGCATAGCCGGATCAAGCCGATCGAGTCTAACCTCATCTGAGTTTTTGCATGACTCTAATCGGCGTGATTGCCAAGCTGTGCCTGATCAATTGGTACCTCTGATGTGATAGATGCCATCCCAAAATCAGGCCGGTGTAATGTGCCAAGGTATACCAGATTGATTGCCGTTCACTGACGCTCACGTGATCGGAGGCTGTGATCGACCCTGATTGATGCCATCGCAATATGTACAAGGACCATACCAAGCCGCGTATCAAATCTAATAGAGTGAGCACATTCCATTGGTGCCGCAGCTCTGATTGGCGCAGTCGTCAACTTCCAGTGAGGGTCGAGACGGTCTAATCTAATCTGTTCTCTACGATTTTAGTTCATTCTGTGGTACAACCCTAACCACTTACCGAGTCTGCAGCTATTCAGTGTTGTGATGAGGGGTAGAAGGAGCAAGGAGAGAAGAACAGACTTACGCAATGGAGAATGACATACGGCCACATCGGAATGCATATACCCAGTATTCAAGGAGAAGATGACGAGAAATTAGAAGGGTTTCTGATCAGGGTAGGATCCAGGTATAGGCACTCACCATCAACGATGAAGATTTAGGTGTATAGCATAATTCATTTGAGAGCATGGTCGGTGACATGGAGGAATGATCAAAAGATAGGGCGCCGACCCTGCATTTGGATTGATAATGCCATTGCCATATTAGGAAAATGTTCTATTATCATAGCATGGCCAATTCATGTATAAAACCTAAGTAGATAGGATAACAAAAACACAATTTTTCAGTCCCATCCACTCCTCTATCAACCGAACCTTCAACCCAACATACATTTCAACTAATAGATTAAAAGTCTCAAGGACTCTAGCCCCAGCTAGCACTTGCAGATTAAACTCTCTTTTCTTTCCATTCATATCAGGTTTTATCACACAGAGTTCAAAAACATCCAAGGATTCATTTACTCCTACCGACCTCACACCATACAAGGCAAACTACATCCTCTATCTACCAATCCGAGTCTGACTACCAATGGAACACACTTACCAATATCCTGGAGTCGAAGTCAAGCCGCACACATGGCTAGTAGATCTGTCAGCATCGAATCACTCATGCGGCAATTACGAACTGTTTACTTACCTGGACAATAACACTTACATTGGCACAGTGAGAGTTACTCTATTGTCAGATCAGCACAGCGGCATACCAGACGCGAACGTGACACTTACCAATGTTATCTATACACCAGAACAAGACACAAACATGTTGTCAATAGAACGGCTAACCGAGAGGGATGCGGAAGTCACCTTCGCACGAGACCACATTGCACTATCAAAGAATGGGTCAACAATCGCATATAACTCGAAGAAAGGAACCACGTACTCATTCACAGCAGTAGCCGCACCACCAAGAGAAGCATACCAGCCGAATGTCACCCTCACCCAGCCACAAACGTGTTACACAGCCGCATATACAAGCCCAGTGGTACCAGAGTTGTTGAGGATACAAAAGATGAGGGAGAGAACGGAAGGCGAAAGGAAGGGATGGCGTCCAAGAGAAGGAAGCTAAGAGGAACAGCAGAGGAGAGAAAAAAGGAGAACATGGCAGGGAACAATCAGCGAAGTCGTCAGAAATGATCCATACGAAGAGCGCAACCCACATACCTTTATCCCCCCACCACAACAATGTCATCCAGCCATATATATGAGTCCAATCGTACAATCAGCCCTACCAACACCAAGAGCCGTAGCGGCGCAAAAGAGAGTACCAAGGAGTAGCAAAGAGGTGGCAGAGCAGAGCAGAGAAGGACAGAGCAGAAGATTGAGGACGGATGGAATACCAGAGCAAGAAACAAAGCAGCAATCAAAAGCATCAGCATACAAACGACACCGGATAACAACGGAAGGACTTACCGTGCAAATAGCGACGGCACCTTGCCAGGGCCCAGATACGAACGCACTATGCCATATTCAACGACAGATAGACTTGCAGTCTCGGAACCAACGATTGAACCAGTGGCACATAGAGGATTAGAATGGGAAATTTTCAAAGAGGGAGTGAAGGAGGACGAAGTGGAGAAAGAGGAAGAAGTCGAGGGAGATTCATTGGAAGAAATGGAAAAAAGAGTCAGTAGCGAGTGGAATGAAGAAGAGCGGGAGACATACCGATCGCTGATGGAACTCATGGACACAAAGATTGAAGATGACTTCATGGAGGCAATGGAAAGGAACATCAGTGAAGGAGCGGATGAAACAAAGCAGGAGACTTACCCATCGAAGGAATGGAACGAGACCGCAGAGACCCAGAGTTGGGCACTAAACACCGATCCAGCAGAGACACAATCACCACCACTAGCAAAAACCGCAACATCTGTTACAGCCGCGGAGACGATACAAGCAGTTTCACCAAGGACGGATAGGACACAAGCAGTGGAAGAAAAAATGCCGGATGGCGAGAGGATGAGGAAGAGGGCAAGACAGGAGATTCCATGTAGTGTGGAGGTTAAATCGTTGAAGAGGCCACCAATGTACCACGATATGTCAAGAGCGGCAGATGGCAATCCCATGAGGCAGTCGATCAAGGACACCACTGCAAGTATCGAAACATCGACCGTAGCACCAACGCAAAGGATAGGCAACATGGCGAACACCGAAGACAATGCATTGCCAGTCGCCACATCAGCCCAAACGAGACATGAGGGGCCACGTACCGCAGTAGAAAAACCGGGCGTGGACCAGATGAATGCACATATCAGCGCAGCACCCGACAAATACACAAAGCCATGGATCGATGCATTAACGCGGGAAGCGCATGAACAAACAGGGAGAAAAGGGCCGCATATTGAGGAAGAAATGATAGAAGGGGTGGAGAAGAGAGTCAGCGAAGATTTAAGGGAGACAAGGGAAACCGCTTACCCTTCAACAGTCGAACTTGCGCAGGTCACGGAACCCAGCGAAACGATAAGGCACACGAGCAAACAGACCAAATTGGTGCAAACGGGAGATGTCGAAGGGTTCATAGAAGTGGAGGAAATGGGCAGGAAAATCAGCAAGGAATTGAAAGAGAGCAAAGAAACAGATGCTTATGAGACCGCAGATGCATTCATACTTGCAAGATCGACCACAACGCCACTTATAACGACCGTAGCCATGCCCACAAATCGAAATGTACCCATTGAAGCAATGCAGACAATGTTGGTCGCACACAAAGGATCTCCAATCAACATATTGACATGACTGAAGTACAAAATGTCACGTACCGCAGAACCTATCGCGATGTCGAGGGAGCCGCACGTAGATCCGGCAAAATACACGAACTCTATATCGTGATGTTGAGGAGACCAAACATGAAATCAGCGGACATCCAACTACAAGACAAGTTCGTCGACTTACCAACTGAACCACCACACATCCGCGAGATAATGGACACCGTCGAGACCAGGCTGTCGAGGCGAACGAGTGCAAAACCAGCACCAATGGATCGCAACATATCGAGTGTTACAGAGAATGACCAAGCAAGCGAGTCAATCAGAAGCCCAGACTCCAAGCATATGGCAAGACTTACTGCTATCGAGAGGAACGCCGCCGTACTGCGGCCAATGAACCGCGATGAAAGGAGGCTGCTGACAGCCACGCATGCAGAGACGAAAGACGATACATCGCGTACCATCAAACACCCCGTTATGGTGGAACCATCGAGTCAGGCCACCGCAGATTCCATGCAGGCCGCGAGTACCATCGCAACGTTGAGAGGGCCAGACGCGATATGCACCCACACAGAAACCAGAGACATGGATATCTTGAATCCGTCATACCGCCAGCTCAGCTTTAGCTCTAGACCAGAAGTGTCACCGCCGTCGAATGAGATGACAGCGGATGACACGGAACATCAGATGATGTATCACATGATGCATCACATGATGCAGACATGGGGATATGGAGACATGACGTCGATATTGTTTTACAGAGTATTTTCCTTACCAAGTTACCTGCAAAAACATAAGAACAAAACCCATATGGTTCACACACATGAGAAATCAAGTCTGCACGAGAACGCACAAGGAGAACGACCAGCGCGACCGCATACAACCGCCCAAAACTCATTTACAGTACATTCCCACCCAACTCACGCATCACAAGCAGCACTATCACTCCCCTATCATATTCAACACTCTATTCTAGCCCTCAGACACGGAATGCGATGGCTCCAAGAGGTTTTCAAGCCGCTGGACGCAGATGGAAGTGAAATCTTGACTTTTGCAGACAGGCACAGTGCACAACAGCAGAGATTCGAGGAGACACGTCAGCAAGGTCTCCATGGAAGGAGAAATATCACTTACAGGTCCAACAAGCCCTGCACACCTTCAAGGGGTGCATACATGCACCATTGCCACACATCCCCCACATCATGTCCTATTCGCACAGAAAACTGCCACACATCCCTCACATCACGTCCTATTTGCGCAGAGAACTGCCACATTGTTTCATTTATCGGCAAACACATCTGCCAACACACTCATGCATTGGCAGATATGTTTGAAGGGGTGTGTTGTGACGAGGGGTAGAAGGAGCGAGGAGAGAAGAACGGACTTACGCAATGGAGAACGACATACGGCCACATCAGAATGCATATACCCAGTATTCAAGGAGAAGATGACGAGAAATTAGAAGGGTTTCTGATCAGGGTAGGATCCAGGTATAGGCACTCACCATCAACGATGAAGATTTAGGTGTATAGCATAATTCATTTGAGAGCGTGGTCGGTGACGTGGAGGAATGATCAAAAGATAGGGCACCGACCCTGCATTCGGATTGATAATGCCATTGCCATATTAGGAAAATGTTCTATTATCATAGCACAGCCAATTCATGTATAAAACCTAAGTAGATAGGATAATGAAAACACAACCTTTCAGTCCCATCCACTCCTCTATCAACCGAACCTTCAACCCAACATACATTTCAACTAATATTCAGGTCTATTCAATCTGATATCCATGATCGTGCAGGAGTGGCAGCGCTTGCCTGATTGTCAGGGCAACTTCTGTCACTCTGAGCCCTACTGGTCTGAACTGGGTGAATGGCATGAACTACAGTGTGCAGTAGATAAGTCAGCATTAATTTGTGGTGTAACTACGGAACTCTAAAACTTGTGACCTGGTACTTGGGAAGCAGTGTGAAGAGTCAATGGAAAGAATTTGAAAATAGGATGATTCATGGCATGAAAGAATGAAACACTGAGGGTGGACTGGTGTTTCAGATTGCTTACTAGTTGTACCAAAATGGTAAGAAACAGGCTGGGGACAACAAGTTAATATAAGTAGACAGGAGCAGGCGAGCGATACCTTAATTTAACTTCATTGAGGAGTTATAAGACATAACTCGTGAGAGAAATCCATGTCGACGATATGTAGTATTGGGTGAAGAACAAGTTTCAGCCAATACTCGATAAGTCAATAATATTCAGAATTCCTAGAAGCCTGAAGACAGTATGTAAGAATGTATAACACTCCGTTATTCTGGTATGGTGCTTTTATCCACTAGACTATAAGTCCTTCTTGTTTTCCAGGACTATTTTTCCAGTGCCTTTAACCAAGGTCAGGGTTTTCTCTTGTACATTTCCAATGTATGTTAGCTATCTTATCCTTCCCATCATACCAAAGATCCGGCGCCTCAACGTCTGAGCGTCTGTCTCCAGAATACACCTGCCGATCTAGATATCTGTTCATATCCGAGAAGCCCTGATTAACAGTTCAAGTTAGTTTCATGGGTCCGGGGGGAACACTTATCAAGTCTCTCGTGTGGCATGACACCGAACATCCTCCATGCGATTCCTATAAACACTAGTCAGCCTTTGTCATGAGTAATATTCTATTCTATATATAGTCTCGTTTCAGTACTGATGGAAAGGAACAGATCCAGATATGATATGATCGACGAGTAGATTTTGATAAGCTATGGTGAATGGTGCACTGAGCATGGTTGACGATAATTGCAATATCCATGAAACTACATCTTTCCATCCTGGGATGATGACAGAAGGTAATCTGTTCTCACTTATATTTGTCTCAGAACTGGTTTGGTTGGGTTACTGAAATATCAAGTCTGCAATGTGCTGTGCAGCAGTTTGACAGTTGACACTTGTCCTTCTCAGTTTCACTCGAGCTCTGATACTGCTCCTGTTGCTTTCACTATCCCTTGATATGAGCTCACTATGATAATTTGAACGAAATGTCTGATACTTATTTTCCATTGGGTTTGCGCTCGACATACTGTTACAGATGCTTGACAGAGTTTCCAGACCCCGTATTCATGTCATCACATCCTAATTATCAAGTTCAAAGTCATATTTAGTTTCACTGATGCAACACCACTCGCACAATTGGTAAATATCACTAGGATGTTATTCTTCTTAGGAAATTTGATCGGCCATCTTCACGGACCATTTAGAGAGAGGAAACTCACACTTGTAATATAAATTAGCGACCCAAACAAAAATAAAATAAAATACACAAGTGACGAGAGCAAAGGCAAAATATGACAAGAGGTAAAATGCCGAACCACAAAACCATTGAAAAAAAAACAGATACAAGACAAGAAACAAATAGCCAAACAGAAATACTAACAGTAGATAACAATGGTGAGGAGATTCAACAAGGCCAGAAGACATGGCAGAAGGTCAGTCAAAGCACACAATGCCAGAGGTTGGCGGCAAAACTCGGCTTCGAATTCACCTAGTTTTTTTTTTTTGGTGGAGGGGCTGTCAGTTGACCCCACAGGCAACATCACCTACATCATGTCCAAAGACGGCAAAGTTCAGGGGTATGATTGTGCAAGGTGACAGGACTTGAATTGAAGCATTAAAAAGTCTGAAACAACACCACACACCATGCCCTAATTTAGCAAGGTGTGGATTAATTTAAACCCATCTAAATCTCGTGAACCTGAGTGCGCAAGAGGTGGGGTTCGACTTGATCCTGCGATGTATTGTGTGCTGGATGCAGTGAATGAGTCTGTTGCGCTAATAACTGGGACGATCATGATATAGAGTTGAAATCCATCTAGGATATTGAGGGGTCATGTGTGCTCAAGTACTCCCTCCATCCTCAATGCCTCCAAACTGTCGTCTCAAGAGTGTTTTGGCATATAATAGTGTTGTCGGATGTCGGAGAAAATGCAGAGATAAATTCAGTCTGCAAATGACAAATCGTGTTGACATGTCGAGCATGATGTCGAGCTTTCGATGAACGAGCGGACAAGGAAATTGGAACAAAGCAGCGATGACGACTATGATGGAAGGTGGAAGGATGACGGTGGGAGAACTTTAACCAGTTCAACAAGGAAATTGCAACAAAGCAGCGATGACGACTATGATGGAAGGTGGAAGGATGACAGTGGGAGAACTTTAACCAGTTCAGTTGGTTGAAGCCAAAAGTTTAAACCAGGAACTGGACGTGTAGTAACGTGTAACTTCAGGTCAAAACGCGGAGAAGATGATGTGAGGATGGCACCCACGAGAATTTGAGGGCCGGCAGATGGGCGTGTAACAACAACCTCACAGCAGGTAGGGACTGGTGGGTAGCAACAAAAACAGTCACCATACTTCAGGAAATCCATTACCACCCACACACCCCACAAATGCTGCACACCCCTACTGATGTCCCTCCTGCACCACTATCTTTTGTCGCCTCACTATCTTCCGCCGCCCCACGTCCCACGTCCCAGGTCCTTTAGCCATCCACTTGTGGCCGCCTTACACTTCCCCTTGGTTATTCTCTCACAGGTGGCTGTTCATCCGGCCCAGAGCCCTCGGGTCGTCCTGGTCTTGTGCTTGCATGAGGAGCAGGGTGAGCCACTGGGCGGGGACACTTTGACTGCCATGCCAGGGCCGCTCAGGTAAGTGCTGGGCCTGCTGAAGTGGAGGTTCAGTTCAGAGAGGAGGTGGTTGGGGCTGATGCCATCAACATAGGTGGCACTTGGTTGGTGGAAGGGGTGCTATAGGTGGTATTGTTGCTGCAGGTATGAGACATCCGGAGGCTGTTGCACCTGTTGATGCGAGGGCTGTTGCTGGTGGGGCAAATGACAGGGGTACGCTTGGAATTCTGAGTGTTCCAAGCGCTGCTGGTGCTGTTTCTGCAAAGGATCTGGCTGACGTTCTGACCCTCCATGTTGCCCTCCCGTGTGTTGCTGCTGAAACTGTGAGGGCACGACGTGATCATGCTGCTGGTTGCTGGAAGCGAGGTGTTATCCTTAATGCAGTCGTGGGGGAAGAACATGCTGGGGCTGCAATTCCTCATGAGCGGGCGGCGTATTAGGCGGATGGCTTACACAATATCAAAGTGGTCTCCCTTTCCCACAGAGGGGCGGGGAAGAAGCCCATTGATTGGAAGATAAAAAGGAAGATTTGTTCAAGGGGATGATTTGCATAGGAATTGGGGTACAAAGATAAAGGAGACTGGGATATGTTGAGAGAACAAAGATGGAGGAAGATTGATGGCCGTCTGTACAGGTGGATAGCTGGTGTAGAGATGGAGTTCAAGTTGAGGTGGTCTCACTGTAGAGCGAAAAGGCATAGCGGGAGAGAGGGGACTCAACGTGTTATTGTCCTCGACTCTCATTTTGGACATATGATGACCGCTAATGGACAGAGTTTCATACGGTGCATGTTTCCATGAGGCTGTCAGTCACAGTCAGTCACAGTCAGCCATGCTTGTACGTCATTGATCGTCGACTTCGGAGATAAAGGGACACGCGGCACCAATGGGAAGTTGTAGGAAATCGAAACGGGGATCCCTATTTGAATATGAGCATAGCATTACTACGTTGAAATTCGAGAAACGATTACCAATCATATGAATGAAGAGCGAGGCCATTTCCCATTTCAGTCGAAGTGCCATCGGAATCCTTGGGATACCACATGTCGTCATCGAGCCGCTGGGGATTGGGGTTGAATGAGGCACGGAGTCTAGTCATAATATCTGGTACTCCTGATTCCTGCATATTTGGACCATCACTGTTTGTAAAAATGTACACGGCGGGATTTGTCACCCCGGGATGTGCTTCGGAGTGCCATTGGAAGTCGGAGTATTCATCTATTGGCACCCAGGGATCGTCCGCGAGTGTCAGACTCAAGGAAAAATGGCAGTCTATTCTAGTAACTATCTCACGCTGCTGATCAAAACTCGTTTCGGCGCTTACAGAGATACTAACCTAGTTTCAGTTCATGGGGTGGAATAGAGAGGCCATGACAGTCGATAATGAAGTGCGTGCGGTCTCACAACCACTTCCACGCATGTCTTTCATCAAGATTATATGGAGAAAATATTTGATGCGTTTTTAAGTATTTTCTTTGTGAATAACAAGAATCTTGAAAGCTCGTGGGTAAATCCTATGGGACCTCGTGAGAAAACGACGGATGGAGTGTTTATTTTGTCCGTGTCTAAGTCAGACAACGACCAAGCTTGAGATGTATTATCTCAGCTGGTGGCTGTGACTTGAGTTAAAGAAGAGGAGGTCGCAAGATTGGCTAACAAGTATGTGGGGAATATTTTTGTTGTTACTACTCTTCTTGTTACACAATGTACTGGTATTTATATACAACTTTCCCAGTGAACTCGGTCAGTAACTCCTATGTAGAGAATCCCCCTAACTATGAGGAATGCATATTGGTAATGAGGACTGGTGACCATTTTTATTTGATTTTTGAATAAGATTCTGTCCTGTCATGGGATCCGGACTCTCTGTTATACCCGCCATTGTATGTATCCCTGAATCCCATATGTCCGGCCCTTGATTGGTAATGATAAGATATACCTCCATTTGATACCAACCGGTCACAGGTTGTGAGTTGGATCTGGATTGAATAGGTGTTGTTGTATGGAGATGTTGGAAATTATCTGTGGGCCTGTACCAACTTGTTAGGTACACATATGTGTCTCCCCTATAATCAATCTCCCCCTATGTTGGTACTTTGTATCTCCCTCTCCCTAGTCCATCTCCGAGAAATATGGAGATAAAGAAATGTACTACATGGTGGTAATTTTGGAATGATAAAAAGAAATGAGAACT
>QLPI01000068.1:0-11370 GCA_003314275.1 Chroogomphus rutilus
GGGGGAACTGTGATATTATGTTATCATGTCAAGTGTGAGTATTGCGTGTCAGACTTTCATGGCTATAGAACATATCAGATGTGTATATGGACAGTTAGTTATTCGCGACGGTATGCGTCCCGAGCAGTCACCGACGAAGCGAGGATGAGGGCGGTATAAGCAAGCAAGCAGCAGCGACAGCGACAGTGAATATTGTTGGAAAGCGACAATTCGTCGTTGCCAAGCAGGACGGTCTCGAGGTACATATATATATAAAACATGCGCAATCACATGTGCATCCTATACCAGAATATTCACTCCAAACTTAGTTATTGCTAATCTGGTAGTCAAGCATATACAACTCGAAGCACGACGATTCCTCTAACTTATCTGATTTGAATGATAAGGAATTCATGTATGAATGGGAGGAAAGGGGGAGGGGAGGGGGTTTATATTCATGCAGCAAGGTGGGAGCGTAGTTTATCAACAGTCCGATCCTTAACGATGCATACTACATATAACGCAAACCTCCAAAAATGAATACAAACAAAATGCGCCTGCCATATTATAAATTTACTAGTAGAGTGAAAGAAACCAAATGCATAATGTCTAACCAGTTTAAATAATATGCATTATCGCAGATTAAGTGGAAGGTAATTATGTAAAACTCCCTGTATGAACTTTGAAAAAACAAAACCGGATTCTAGGTATCAAACGGCAAGCATTTCAAGTCGTCAGAGAGCTGAAGCGTCACGCTATAGCCTATAATGGTTAGCTATATACTGTACACACACAGAGAGAGAGAGAGAGAGGAGGGTCTCACTCAAATGTTGTTGCTGTTCAGGGGTGATGAGACTGGTGATAACAAATTGTTGGAAGATGTATGAGTAAGCATGGAACACAGCAAGACCACAGCAGTGTCAGGTATCTGGAGGGGTTGATAGCCTTGGTCATGGATGACCAAGGCTGTATATATAAATGGACATGTAGTTACAGGCACCTCAGTGAATTCCCCATTCACTCATGTGCATATTCTTCTCTCTACATAGACAGACTAAGCTTACCATCCTATAGTTGGTCTGTACTTAGGTAGACTAATAGCATGTGCTCAGTGAACTCCCCATTCACTGAGCTTGTCTATACTTAGCTACTGTGCTTAACTCCACCAGGTTATAGGCCCCACAGAGCCCTAGTATGTCTTCATCAAACTCCAAGTCATTCATTGTCCCCAAGCTTGCCTGTGATAGAATAATGGTCCAGTGAAGTCCATCACAACTATGACAACTAGCAATCATCTATGACATGACCGACCGACCTACCTCCAGTTTGAGGGGGAGATTTAGATATGATGTTGTCCTGAATGTTGGAATGAGTCCGTCATGACTATAAACTGAATATTGTACAATGGAGTCCGTCATGACTATAAACTGAATATTGTACAATGGAGTCTGTCACAACTATAAACTGATGAATACAACCCGAGTCCATCACAACTATAAACTGATGACATGACCTGAGCCCATCATGACTATAAACTGATGAACTCGACCTGAGCCCATCATGACTATAAACTGATGAACTCGACCTGAGTCCATCATGACTATAAACTGATGAACTCAACATGATTCCATCACGACTATAAACTGATGAAATGAACCTGAGTCCATCATGACTATAAACTGATGAATTAAACTGGAGTCTGTTATGACTATAAACTGGACCTGTCAAGTTTGAGTCCACTATGACTTTAAACTGGATTCGAGTCCACTATGACTTTAAACTAGATTGAAGTCCAGCATGACTTTAAACTGAGCATGACTACTGTAGACAATTACATAGACAATTCATCAGATCACTTGGAAGGACACCTGCTGGTTTGGACTGAGGGGGAGTGCTCAGGATCTGGTGTTCAACCTGAATATATATCTCTCATCCCTGTGTTTGCTGTCAAAGTCTCAGTTGTGCAGTTGGCCCTGCGACTCCACTTGGGCAGGATCTGCAATTGGGATGCACCACAAAGAACCCTACTCATAAACCAAACCCGATCTAATACACCACAATTTGTACACTTTGCTCATGCATCTTGCCGCTTACTATCTCATTGCAGAAGGGTTTTACCTTACTCTTTGAACAGCACATTTTGCGATTCTCTTCTCAATCATCTGCATCATACCTGACAAAGTCCAAGAACATGTTTTGGGCCTCCAGGTGGCCCACTACTATACTCACAACAGTTATTGGCCTCATCCACATGACCTACCTCCTTAAAGCTCAGGGTGCCAACACTATCATCAGTGACATCATTGAAGTTTCTGTCTGTCTTATGGTTTGCAGTCTCATCGTAGTCATGTCTGCAGTGTACCACATGTGTGGTGGTCTCTCAGAGGAGGAGGATATTTGTGAGAGAACGAGTGATAGATCATATAAGCTTTCTAGCTTTGGTTTGAGACTGGGAGGTTGGGAGTGGAGAAAATGACAAGGATGACTGCAACTGCCACTACAACTGTTACAGAAGAACTGTTTCAAATGCAACTGACCCATCAAGCTATTGGAAATGGAACAGATGATTTGGACTGAGGGGGAGTGTTAAGGATTTGACATTCAGCCCAAACATCTCCTTATTCCTGGCAATGGTATTGATTCTATTCATTATTATCTCTGATATCTGCCTTTGATAGGAGTTTGAATTTGCCATTGTATTTTGCAGTTGTGTGACTCTGTGACCTCAGCTCTTTTCCAAGAGACTGAGGTATGAGTTCAAGTTTATTCTCTTATTTCATACAATTGTTAACTATTCTTTTAGATAGTATTTCAGGTAGCTAACTACTTCATATGAGCTCTTTTCCAAGAGACTGAGATAGTATTTCAGTATATTTGAGTATATTTCAGTTCTTATATTTTAACAGCCATGGCACTCTGTTTTTAGTAGGCATTGCTTCCCATGCTGGTCATATGTAGAACCAGGGAGCTGGGTTTGCCGGTAATTGCTGAGGGTGTGGGTGATAGCCATGGGTGATGCCCATAGATGGCTATAGCCAGTTGTAGTGCTCCCTTGGTATGTATCTCAGTAGTTCCAGTTGGGCATATGCCAAACAAATGCCAGTGGGTAGGAACCTCAGTTGGTATGGTTTTGTTCAGGACCTAATCTTGGAGGTTCCCCTAACATCACCCTGTTAGATTGTCTAATCTCACATACTATTCATATGTCTAATTAATATCTTCCAAAATAAGGCATTATACATACAGAGCTCTATGGAGTAGTATTGGCAATCTGATAACTTACTAGGGCTCTGAACTCAACTTGTATAGACACACATGTCTTCACTCAAGGAGTCAACCTGAAAGGTTAACCATGTGGACTAGATGGTGTAATGGTTAACACCATAGCTATATATGCTATAGCCCTGGGTTCAAATCCCAGTCTGGTCATTCTTTTCACCTCAACACCCCCCCCTCTAGAATGCAACATCCTAGATGTATTGATTCCAATAGGTGGGACCAGCATGTGAGATTTGAAGGTGGATACAGCCATTGAGAAAATTCAGTAGGGCACACCAGGGTGCAGGTGATAGAAATCAGCAACAAGGTCAGGAGCCCATACATCATTTCTATTTTTCCAAGAGTTCTCTTTGTAGCTATAACCCTTCCACTTGATGAGGAACTGCAACTAGTTCACCCTCATTTGGCTGTCAAGTACTTGTTTGACCTCAAAGTGTTCCTCATTATCACATAAGACTGTTGTTGTATAAGACTGGTTGCAGTGGGAGTGGTCAGAGCCTGCCTGGGATTAGGTCTGCCAGTACTAGGATGAGTTTGATAACCGCGAAGGCTGGGTGGAGGTGACTTAAGCCTTCAGGGGTGGTACATGTGTATCCTAACTTATTCTTTGATAAGATAGGGGCTGAGCTGCCTATGTACCAACTACTTCAATGATTGGTTGGTATAGATGTTGCTCATGTTGAGGTATACCTTGTTGCCTGGTGCAAACTTTGGTGTTAGCTGGTGTTGGGGATTGTAATAAGTTGCCATGTCCTCTTTTGCCTTTGCTAAGGCAGCCTTCACAACAGAGAGTGCCTCTTCCATTTACTCCTTGAACTGGTTTATGGACTCAATATGAGATGGGGGTTGATGCAGTTTGAATCCCATGTGTGGTTGGCAGCCATATCCAGTAGGAACAGTGTTTCTCAAGTCAAAGCATGGATATGGTTGTTGTATTGGAACTTGGCTAAGGGCAGGATGTCATGCCAGTTATCCTGCCTTTCATTAATGAAGAGGTGGAGGTACTGCTCTAATTCCTGGTTCACCCACTTGGTTTGCCTATCTATTTGAGGGTGGTGGGCTGTGGATGCTGCTAGCTGAATCCCCAGCAGGCAGTAGAGTTCTCGGGTGAATTTTCAGATGAATTGTACTCCTTGGTTAGATACCACTACCCTCGGTAGGCCATGTAGCTTCCATATGTGATTGTTAAGTACATGTTACCAAGCATCAGTTCACTCAGTCATACCAGCCAAATGCTAAACATTTAATTCCACGCACAGGTGACCAAGTCATTTACAAGTCACTTAGTATGTCGATCTCAACTCAGAACATTCATCATTCACATTTTCCTTTATTCATCATCCATTATTCCTACCCCACTTATTCTTTATACCCTGTTCCATTTCCCCTTAGGATATGTCTATTGTTTTATTTTCAGTTATGCCTCATTGTTTTATGTTTGGTCATATTCTGTTGTCTTATGTTTGGTCATATTCTATTGTTCTATTTTCAGTTATGTCCATTGTTTTATTTTCAATCATTGTGTAGGGTGCAAACCTGCATCTCACCCCTGAGAGACCAATCTCAATATATTGTAATTATATATCGATTTCAGTATCATTCTGTGCGCTTTTGAATTCTGAATTTTTCTCACATTTATTTGTATTTTTACCCTCAATATTGAGGGAGCTATTCATTCTTTTCTATGTATGCTATTTACGGGCGCTTACCCACGCATGACACGACGTGCGTGGCCAGCTCCCTGGATTGGGACTGGCAGCCTGGCTCAAACCTTCGATAGGGTCAAAGGCCGGTTGCAGGGTATATGTGGGTGAAACACAACCCACGCATGCCTCCCTCCTCAGTTGTTGACTACACTGAGGAGGTGAGTTGTATAATATATTGTACAAGCCTTTAAGGCTAATTTCTCTTTATTCTTTTTGTAAGATAAAATAAATAGATATATTTTCCGAATATACACTCAGTTGTTGACTACACTGAGGAGATAAAATAAATAGACTGCCATAAAATTCTTCAATCCTACTGTCAATTTGCTCATAATTCCATCACATTGTGGACAATGCTTCTACATGCTTTCCATACCTTATGCCTTTTACATATCTTACACTACTCTGCTCATATCTTCTACCTCCAGTTCTTAGACTATATAAGTAGCATATGGATTTAGATAATTCTTCATCCTGAATATTGACTTTGAAACCCCCAGTCCTTCTGTCCTAACTCCTTACCTGGGCTGAAATCCTCGGCACTCTTCTGAGTTATCTTCCTTTTGAAACCAGTGGCCATATGGAAGTAGGGTGCAATGCATGAGTATATTGAAGCCAGCCATGTCCATTCAGTCTATTGGACTTGGCCAATATCCTGCCAGCATTGTGAAGTTAGTACTTTTGCATTAGTACTCATCCCATGCATCCTTGGCACTTTTTGGTGCTTGACAGTGATGCAGAAAGAGATATACTGCTCTAGCTGCTATGAACATTGTATGGGTTTGGATAAAATACACCCACTTAGACACCAATTCTACTATGTTCATCACTGCATTGTACCTATGTGTGTTAGGTAGTTCTACTACAAAATCCATGCTTATCATGTCCCATTGAGTCTTGGTGACCAGGAGCAGGTGGAGCTTTCTGGAAGGGCACTGCCTCTGGGCCTTCATCTGTAGGCACAAGTCACATGTCCTGATATACTCGCTGACATACCGAGATATGTAGGGCTACCAGTAGTTTTGGGAGATGCACTCTAGGGTCTTACAATGGCTGGGATGGCCAGCTACCTTAGAGTCATGGTGCTGGGCTATAATCCATCATCAGAGGTCCCTTACATCCAGGATGTATGCCTTTCCTCAGAAGGTTAACAACCTGTTGGTCTCATCCCACTCAGCTAAAACAAGTGACTTTCCTCCTGCCTCTTGTAACTTCTGCACTGCCTCTGCTACTTCATCCTCTAAAATTCCCTTGTCAAATTCCTTCCTCAGATCTTGGGTAATCTCCCACTCCTCTCCTTCTTCCAATGTGAGTCCTTCAAGGGCCCACACCTTGAATAATTCAGGTCAAGCAAGACCAGGTCACTATTATTGCCTGCTCCTGTGTATGCTCTGGTTGTCTCCTGAGTATCTCTTCTGTTCCAAATCAGTGGCATGCATGGAAAGTAGGGCACAATGCACAAGTACATTGAAGCCATGCCACTCCAACCAGCCTGCAGGACTTGGCCACTTCCTGACAGCATCCTGAAGTCAGCACTATTAATATAGTGCTTGCCATGTACATCGTTGGCATTACCAATACCTGACAATGTGATGCTTTGTGCCTTCAAGGAAGTGCCTCTATTCTTCTAAGGCCCAATGATTGCAAGCATCTCCTTGTCATGGATCTCATAATTCCTTTCTATTGAGGAGAGACTCTTTGAGTATGAATGAATTACCCAGTCAATTCACTCTAAAATGAGGGTGAGGCTGAAACAGAAATTATAGTAAAGTAATCTGAAGAGACAAAAGAGTCTTTAATCAGGACAATCAACTCATTAGAAACCCCCAGGGATAGAATGCAATTGAACTGGACAATCAACAGAATGAGGGAATATGTACATGCATGTCCTACTTATATAGGTTAAGAAGTGGCATGTGGAATAAGGAATGTGGGACAACAAGGTATGCAGAGCATGTGGTTATTGTCCACAATGAATAAAATTAGAACAAGGAATGCAAAGTGGGGATAGAACAATAAAGAACAGAATAATAGGACGTGCCCAAGGATAGGACAATAGGAGGTGCCAGACTATAAGACAAGGCTTAGGGAATGGCACGGGTCACCCACGGGTCAAATGTGGGTGACCCGCACCCGACCCATGGGAAACCCGAACCCGTCAACCCATGGGTTTTTTCCCACGGGTCGACGGGTGTCGGGTGCGTGGCGCACCCACACGCCTGCGGCACGTTCGTGTCGTACGTCGCGTTCGCGCCGACACGAACGCGCTGTACACGCACGCGCCAACATGAATGCGCAGTACACGGACGCGCCAACATGAACGCGCCGACATGAACGAGCCGACACGAACGCGCTATACGCGTACATGCCAACTCAAACGTGCCGACATGGACGCGTTGTACGTGCACGCACGAACGCGCTGTACACGCACGCGTCGACACGAACGCGTTGTATGCGTGCACGTATGGCTCGTTGGTGTCGGCGCGTGCGTGTCATACGGTGCGGCGCGTGTGTCGTATGTGCGTGCATGTCGTATGCGTGTGCGGCGCGTGTGTGTCGTATGCACGTGCGTGTCGTACGCGCACACGTACGACAGGAGCGAGCGGCCAGTTGGGTGTCGTACGCGTGCGCATGCACACGTACATGGTTGACATGCCGGGTTGGGCCGGGTCACGGGTGCTCTGGGCTTGACCCGCACCTGCACCCAAGGGCACCCGACCCGGTAACCCGTGCGGGTTGGCCAAACCCGTGCTATTCCCTAACAAGGCTGGTAACCGAGGATAGTACAAGGACAGGAAGTCCCAAGGTGAGATGGACCGAGGGAAGGGCGTGTGGATGGTGGATATACCAAGCTGAGACCGGCATACCAAGTGATGTGCATGCGGCGTGGTCACTTGGACGTGGAACTAGGATGGTTGCTTGGTTGGTACTGCCGACGGATGGGTCTCGGTACGTGGACTTGACAATAAGTTATTGATTGTCCTGCTTAGTAAACTGATTCTACAGAGTGAGATTATTCGTATCGACTAGGCTTAGGCCCTTCTACCTTCTTCTCTTCTGTTAAGTCCTCGACTCAGGCTGGCATCATCAGCATCCCCTCGAGTATCTGTCTGTGGCAAATACAGTGGCACGCACGGCAAGTAGGGCGCAACGCACGAGCACGTTGAAGCCAATGCCACTACTCTTGGCCTGCAGGACTTGGCCATAGTCCGCCCGACCTTTTCACCAACACCCCTCGGCAGTACCGAAGTCCGTCAGTAACCGATGCTTGACACTTAGACCGAATCCAAAATACTAATACTGGACAATCAATGGTACTAATATATGAGAAATAATAATAATACCAGACAATCAACAGTATTAAAATTATATAAACATAGTAGCAGGACAATTAACTGCTGACTAAGAATTACTGAGTGACAATGTCAAGCTGACAAAGATAAGGAAGATGGATGATATGAATTGATTGCTTCAAAGGGGGCAGGAAGTCCTCCTTTTACACTAGTTTACAGGCTGATTAGTAAGCTAAGCATCTAATTCTACACCTTCCTAATAGGGAAAGTCTTCCAGAAACTGGTGGTCTGTGCACAGAAGGTCATGGAAGGTGCTGGAACCTTGTAGAAGTTCCTGGATCTATTTTGTGCTACTTTCCATATTTAGTAATTAAAAATGGCATTGTAGACCAGTTTTGAGCATGTGATTAAAAGAAGAGGCAGTGCTGAGACACTCTGGTGTCTCACTATAATATTTGTATGAGACAGGGTTGTCTCAGGCTTAATATTTGGTGTGTTTCTATGGAGAAACTGACAACTTGGCACTGGGCTTGAATTTGGTTACAGCCTAATTATCTGGAGAGTGAAGCTTGAATTTCAGGCCAAACCTTCAGTGGTGATTAATAGAAGTTGAATTAGGGATAATGGGAGTATTAGGGAGTATTATAAGGCATCGGGAAGGTTGGAAAGGCCTTGGGGAGAAAGATTTGAGAGAGACTAGACTTATTAGCAAACAAATGCTAATACTATTGAGATAAGGTGGTTATACAATAGAGAGCTTGATGTTTTTGTAGTTTTAGTCTTTTTATGTTGTTTTTGTGTTTATCTATCAACCACTTAAGAGATCCCCAACAGGTTATGCTGAACAGATACCCTATCCAAGCTATACCTGTTAAGCAAAACTGCAAAGGAATGCCAAGAAGAGATGGTGATCTGAGCCATCTGAGCTGGACCCTTGCCATGCATGATACATGATGAGCCTGAAGATGGCAAAGGGGGAAATAACTGTGAGCCCTTCCTTGAACCAGGCAATTGCCTATTCACAACTGTGGCCCTGCCAAACATCCCCATGTTGACCATAGGGAATGGCATGGGTCACCTATGGATCAAATGTAGGTGACCTGCACCCAACCCATGGGGAACCTGAGGCCATCAACCCATGGGTTTGTTCCTATAGGTGGACACATGTTATATGTGTGCATATATAGAACATTCATGTCCCATGTATGCATGTGTGGTGCATGTGCATATGGCATGTTCATATTGTATGTGTGTGCATATATGACAACATGGGTTGGGCTAGGTTATGGTGACAGTGTCAAGCGCCGGATTCTGACGGACTTCGGTACTGCCGAAGGGTATTGTCGAAAGGTCGGGCGGACTATGGCCAAGTCCTGCAGGCCAAAAGTAGTGGCATTGGCTTCAACGTACTCGTGCGTTGCGCCCTACTTGCCGTGCGTGCCACTGTATTTGCAACAGACAGATACTCAGGGGGATGCTGAAGATGCCGGCCTGAGTCGAGGACTTAACAGAAGAGAAGAAGGTAGAAGGGCCTAAGCCTAGTCGATACCCAGAATGAGGAAGTATGTACATCCATGTCCTACTTATATAGGTCAAGAAGCGACATGTGGAATAAGGAATGTGGGACAACAAGGTATGCAGAGCAATGTGGTTGTTGTCCACAACGAACAAAATTAGAACAAGGAATGCAAATCGGGGATAGAACAATAAAAGACAGTATAATAGGGTCGTGACTCGAAATGGGACAATAAGGAGTGGCCGGATATAAAACAATGGGTTCGCGTCCAAGGATAATACAAGGACGGGGAGTCCCGAGGTGGAACGGACCGAAGAGTGCGGATGGCGAATGTGCCGAGCCAGGACCGGCGCACCAAGTGTTATGCAGGCAACGCGGGCACTTGGTCGTGGATATAGAGTAATTGCTCGGTCGGCACTGCCGGCGGATGGGCCTCGGTACGTGGACTTGACAGACAGTAAAGCTGTCGATCTCAACCATGTTACAAATTTGACTCTGACAGCACTCAACCCATATCACCTTCACTGTTGCCATATCACACAGCCAACCATTCTATTCAGCACTCCAATCTTCAGACTCCCAATTTGTCATCATGTCTTCTTCAGAGCTCATTCCCATGCAATGTGTTATAATTCAGTGATGCCGAGATATCAGTTAAGTCCTGAAAACCGTTTTGGAGTGGCTAGGCTTCAATGTGCTCGTGCATTGCACCCTGCTGTTCTGTGTGTGCCACTAATTTAGATAGTAGGGAGTCTCGTGAGGGTGCCAAGGGCATCGGCTTGAGCGAAGGACTTTAGATAGGGAAGGCGGACAAGGGGGTGCGAACCGATTTGATATTCTGAGTGAGGAACTATCTACATACATCCTGCTACTTATATAGGTTAAGAAGCAAGATGTGGAACAGGGTGGCATAAGGAATGGAAAACAATAAGGTATGAAAAACCACATGGAGGCATTGTCCACAGTGATCAAGAATAGAATAAGGAATGTAAGCGGGATTAGAATAATGGAGTATGGCTGAGAATAAAATAATGAAGTGGTGGGTGAGAATAGAACAATAGAGGACAACCAAAGATAAAACAATAGGGCAGTGATCAGGATAATGAGTGGCCGTCACATGTTTGGGGAAAACGGGTGAGGGGATGGAAGGATAGTGAAGGATGAGACGGATAGGATAGGAGAAGAGACCTAGACAATGTACCGGATGTACTGAGCCGAGACCATGTGATAGTGAGAATAATATGGGTAGAGGTCGGTCGGTCGGTTGGTATTACCGAGTGTACCGGAGCTCGGTACCAGGGTCTTGACACAATGTTACAACACCCAGGACACTGTTGGGAAATTGAGAATGCCCCCTGTCATTTCTGGTCATTTTTTTGAGCTTAATCAGTCTGCAAAGTCCAAACCTCTTTTAACGAAAATATTCACTTAAATCAGCCATATCTTGACAACAAAAAATATAATAATATTTTTGACAGGCCAATCAAGAGTGAAATATCTTCAATAATTAACTCTTGATTTGCAAGAAGATTGAGTGTCAAGCCCCCGATACCAAGCTCCGGTTCACTCGGCAGTACCGACCGACCGACCCTTACCC
>QLPI01000069.1:0-21003 GCA_003314275.1 Chroogomphus rutilus
CAGGTTATCACATGCTTACTTTCATCCCTCCCAGCTCATCCTCATTTCTGAGATGCTCATTGGAGACGAAGAGGCACCGCTCATTAGTTTAGAGAGCAACAAACACCTTGACTCCTGGATGTCTATCCACATGGTACCTTTGCCCTTGGAATCACTCCCCTTCAATAGGTCTGATTTGACAGACAAGAGTCCAATATATAGAAAAGGGGCAGGTCTAGATGATAGTCAGAACAAGCTACATATTGATAAAGTGAGTCACAAGTACCTAGACGATAGTCAGAACAAGCTCAGCTATCATCATACAGTCATCAACTACATGTACTACCTCGAGTGCTGTGGTGGACTGACAGACATGTCTCACAAGAGTACAATAAGAACAATGCACAAGTTGGACAAAGGAATAGATATCATAAGGGGTAACCTAATCTGGCTCGGCAATTTGCTCAAGTGCCACTGATTTTCCTAAATTCCCCCTCGATTGAGCCATGGATGAGACCAGTTTTCCCATAAAGATACTCATGTTTGTAGCAGGACAAGGATTTGATTAACAGGTCAGTGGCATTGTTGTCTGACTCCACAGTTATAATATTGATAGTTCCATTTTCGATAGTATTGCAAATATAATGGTAGCAAATATCAATGTGTTTGGTATGTTTGTGATAAACACTATTTGTAGCAATGGCTTGTGTTCTGGGTGAATCACAATAAATGCTAAGGGGAAGATTGATATCGAAATCCAGCTGCTCGAGCAAAGATATTGTCCATTGGACATGTTTTGAAACATCAGTAAGGGCCATATACTTAGCTTCCATTGAGGAGAGTGCAAGAGTGCATTGCTTCAGTATAGCCCAAGCAACTGATCCTCCAGATAGGATAAAAATGTAGCCTGACATCAAACATCAAACATCTGTGTTAGCACCCCAATCTGAGTCAGAATAACCTAGGAGCTCAGTGGAATCATTGGTGCCATAAGTAAGTTTGTATTTGCAAGTGGTGGCAAGATATTGCAAAACATGCCGAGTGGAAAGAAGGTAAGTTTGCAGAGGTTTGGAACCAAATGGTGAAAGTTGATTCACATGGAAACAGATGCCAGGATGTGAGACTAACATTGTGTATATCAACAATCCGATGATTTGTTGGTAGCACATGTGAGAGAGGATTCTAAATCTGGATCAGTATTGATTACAAGTTTGGTTCCTGCTGTGAAAGGGGTATAGACTGGTTTGCACTGTAACATGTCAAAACATGTAAGCATTCTATAAATGTAGTGAGACTGGTCAATAGAAAAGGGTTTCTTCTGGTGATCACAAACAATATATAGCCCAAGAAATTGACTGACTTCTTCTAAGTCGGTCACTCCATAGTATGTAGCAATTTAAGTTTTAAAAGACTCAATGTCTTTTAACGTGCCAAATATTGCAATGTCATTGATATAAACAAGTGTGATGAGTGGGTCTCCCCCTTTATGATACTTGATGAAAACCAATATGTTACTAGTATTGTTTTTCTGAAAACCAAGTTCTGCGAGTGTGTGTTAAGTCTCGGTAATACTGATAGTACAGACGGGAGTCGGCCAAGTCCTGTAGGCCGATCAAGGTGGCTAGGCTTCAATATACTCATGCATTATACCCTGCTGTTCTGTGCATGCCACTAATTTGGACAGAAGAAGGACCTGGGAGGGTGCCAAGAGTGTCAGCCTAAGTAAAGGACTTTAGACAGAAAGAGAGAGGACTAGAGGATGTAAACTAAGTTGATATTCAGAGTGAAGGACTATCTACATACATTCACTACTTATATAGGTTAAGAAGGGAGATGTGGAACAGGGTGATATAAGGAATAGAGAACAATAAGGTATGAAGAATCATGTGGGAGCATTGTCTACAGTGATCCAGAATAGAATAAGGAATGTGGATGAGAATAGAACAATCAAAATAAGATAATAGAAATGTGGCCAAAAATAGAATAATAGAGAGTGAGCAAATATAAGACAATAGGGTCATTGTCAGGACTCGGTACTACCGAGGGTACTGTCGGAACCGGCCAAGTCCTGCAGGCCAGTCAGGGTGGCTTGGCTTCAACGTGCTCGTGCATTGCGCCCTGCCTCCCGTACGTGCCACTAACTTGTAACGAGAACAAATAGTCAGGCAAATGCCAAGGATGTCGGCCTGAGCAAGGACTTCTGAACAGAAGGAGGAGAGTAGGGAGGCGTAAGCCTAGTTGATACTCAGACTGAGGAACTATGTACACATATCAACTACTTATATAGGCTGAAAGGTGGAATGTGGAATAAGGGTGGCAAAAGACATGGAAAAAAGAATAAGGTATGAAGACCATGTGGAGGTATAGTCCACAATGATTAGAATAGAATAATGAGAGGGTAAGACAATGAAATATAAGCGGTGAGATTGTGGGAAAGGAATAGAACAATAAGGAATGGCCGAGAATAAAACAATAGGGCCGTGAGTGAGTGATAGGGAATAGTGAATGTCCCGTAGGTAAACGAGTGAGGGGGAAAGGAAGGGAGTGTAGGGATGACAAAGAATAGGGGTTGGGGAAAAGGATAATGAACCGGGTGATAAACCAGGTGTACCGAACCAAAACCGTATGCCGTAGAATGATGTGAGTAGGGGTTGGTTGGTTGGTACTGCCGAATAAATCAAAGCATGATATATGGTCATGACAGTCATGGCTAAAGATAAAACAATGGTAAAATGTCCTGATCTCAGGCACTAGTATTGCCGACGATGCATGGGCCGAGCATTATAGTAATAGTGCTGGCTTCACAATGCTGGGGGGAAGCGGCCAAGTCTTGCAGGCCAGTCATAGTTACTTGGCTTTAACGTGCTCATACATTGCACCCTACTTTCCGTGTATGCCACTGATTTAGGACAGAAGAGATACCTGGGAGAGTGCCGAGAGTGTCGGCCCAAGTAAAAGACTTTAGACAGGAGGAGGGAGGACAAGAAGGCGTAAACCTAGTTGATTTCCAGAATAAAGAACCATCTACATACATTCACTACTTATATAGGTTAAGAAGTGAGATGTGGAACAGGGTGGCACAAGGAATGGAGAACAATAAGGTATAAAGAATCATGTGGAGGTATTGTCCACAATGATCAAGAATAGAACAAGGAATGTGGACGACAATAGAACAATGAAGTATGACCAAGAATAAAACAGTGAGTGAGAATAGAACAATGGAAAATGGCCGAATATAAAACCATAGGGCCATGACCGAATAATAGACAAGTAGTAAATGTCCCAAAGGGGACCGGTTATAGGGAAGGAAGGGGAATGAAATAATAATAATGAATAGAAGGAGTGATATGAGGAAAGTGAACCAAATGATGAGCTGAATGTACTGAGCTGAGACTACATACTAGTGAGGAATGACTTGTCACTGGTGTGGGATTAAATGGTAAGGGTTGATCGGTTGGTACTACTGAGTGAACCAAGGCTCGGTATCATGGACTTGACAGTATCCTCCCCTTAGCGGCTGAACCCGTGGAGCTAGTAGGCAGAGTGGAGTTCGCAAATGCAAGCAGGAGGAAAAAAGAAGCTGCCTCTAAAGAGGCCGAGGAGACCAAGAAGAATGGGTTGAGGGAGTGCCGAAAAAGAAAGAAGGGTGGTGGAGGCCCCCAAGGATGAGTGGTGATTTGTCGCTTTTGGATTGTTAGCTGACAACCCTCCCTAGCTGAAAAGGCATTGCTGCTGGTGGAGCATGTAGATTGTGATACTAGAAGGGTGAATGGCTCCATTTGGGTGAATGAGGAGCAAGGCGATGTAAGGGCTTTGAATGAGGGTACAGGAAGAAAGGAGGAGGGGGTGTCAGGCTGGGTTGGCCAGCAAGACAGACTGTTTGAGGTACAATGGGTTCAAGAGAGGGTAGAATAGAGTCACAGGAAATGGGGGATGAAGGTGAAAAGGATAAATTTTGGTTGAGACTGAGGAAACAAAATCATAGAAGGCATGTTGAATTTTTCGGGAGTGTTGATCTGAGGATGGGCAACAAGGAGTAAAGGGAAGTGGATGGGCTAAAGAAAATTTGGAATAAGGGGACTGAGGAGGGGATTTGGATGTTTGCAGACTCATAAGGAGAGCCATGATTGGGTTAAGGAGGCCTTGCAACAGCTGAAGAAGAGGCCAAGGAGGGCCGTGAATTTAGTAGGCAGATGATGGCCATATGGCCTAGCAGACGGGTGGTGACTGTGGAAGTTTCACAGCCAGACATATTGGGATATTGGCACTTTGCCAAGGTCTGGGAGGAAGGAAAGTCTAGGAGAGGACCAGTTGAGAGGTGATGACAGTGAGGGGGATAAGGGGGAAGAAAAGGGGAATGGAAGGGGGGAGAGATGGTTGGGAATAGGAGGTTGGGCAGTTGAAGAAGGAGGAATGATGGAAGTAAAGTTGGGATGGTATGAGATCAGGATGGAGAGGAATTAAGGTCAGAATGGAAGGAACAGAGGGGTAACTGGAGGGAATTTTCAGAAGGGGATGTCTTTGGGAGGGGAGATTACATAGTTCAAAAGGTTTCTAGCTAGGTGCCACCCCTCCCCCCTTCTTTTAGATAGACATCCCAATGTCTACTAAAGGTGTCGGTCTCTAGCTAAGAATAATGGAGAAGAATGTTTGGAGTGGATGAAACAAGAATGGATGGGGACGGATGGAAGAGACCTTGGCTGAATGTGCCGAGTGATGATACTGACCAAGAGGTCCCAGCCAAAAACTTGCCAGCCATTCTGGTATACAAGCATATACAAGGCAGTTGCATTGACTGGGGCTATTGGCAGAGCTTCCAGCGATGGAACAGGATCCTGGGTGAGGCTTTTGGAGCAGTGGCAAGTGCCAACTGGACCAAGGCCATTGGGACGCACCTAAAGGCATTAGTGGCATGATGGAACATAGTACTGCCCAATACCCTGTTAATCAATGGATTATAGCAGGTGAGTGAGTTATGACCAAATATTGCTGACTGATGGATCTAGTGACATAATAACAAATGGGTAGACTGGGATTGTCCAGATGGAAGATCTAGTAGACATGTCTATATATTCAGTGATGACTGAATTAGCAGTACTGGATCAAGATTTGTAAAGCAGAAAAAAAGGGGTAGCTGTGAACAGATGCTGATACAATCCAGCATATTCAGTACCCTAATCAGATAATGGAAGGAATTAAATTGCAGAGAATAATAAGACATATGGCATGGGAAGTAGTGTGGTTCTAGAAATACTATCAGGCACCAGTATTGCCAACAATGCATGGGCTGAGCATTATAGTAATAGTGCTGACGGGAAGCAGCCAAGTCCAACAGGCCGGTCGTAGTGGCTTGGCTTCAACATGCTCATGCATTGTGCCCTACTTTCTGTATGGGCCACTGATTTGGGGCTGAGAGTATCAGCCCAAGTAAAGGACTTTAGACAGGAGGAGGGAGGACAAGAAGGTGTAAACCTAGTTGATTTCCAGAACAAAGAACCATCTACATACATTCACTACTTATATAGGTTAAGAAGTGAGATGTGGAACAGGATGGCATAAGGAATGGAGAACAATAAGGTATGAAGAATCATGTGGAGGTATTGTCTACAATGATCAAGAATAGAACAAGGAATGTGGATGACAATAGAACAATGAAGTATAATCAGAACAAAAGAGTGAGTGAGAATAGAACAATGGAAAATGGCCAAATATAAAACCATAGGGCCATGACCGAATAATAGGCAAGTAGTAAATGTCCCAAAGGGGACCGGTTATAGGGAAAGAAGGGGAATGAAAGAATAACAATGAATAGAAGGGGTGATATGAGGAAAGTGAACCAAATGATGAGCTGAATGTACTGAGCTGAGACCACATACTAGTGAGGAATGACTTGTCACTGGTGTGGGATTAAATGGTAAGGGTTGATCGGTCGGTACTACTGAGTGAACCAAGGCTCAGTATTGTGGGCTTGACACCTGAGGTAGAATGGGCTGACAAATGAGGAGTGGATGGGGCAGGATTAATAGATAATGAGTGGTGAAGAGTGGGTGAGGGAAAAGGATAGAGAATGTGGAGGATGAATGTGCCGAGCTGAGACCAAAGTACCAAGTGGTATATGTGTGGTTTGGTCACTTGTGTATGGAATTAGGCTGATTGTTTGGTCAGCACTGCCAAGTTACTGGATACTTGGTATGTGCACTTGACAGTGTGCCATGCAGGTAGATATGCCATTGTCAACCTGCCTGCTTTAGACCTTATTGTTGAGGCGAAAAGAATGACCAGACTGGGAATTGAACCCAGGGCTATAGCGAATATAGCTATGGTGTTAACCACTACACCATCTAGTCCGCATGGGTAACCTTTCAGGATGACTCATATAATGAAGACCACTTCATGTTGAGTGACAGAGCCCTAGTTAGTTATCAGATTGTCAATACTACTCATAGAGCTCTGTGTTGTCTTAGAAATACATTAAGACTCATGAGGTATGAATAGTATGTGGGATTAGACAACCCAACACCTCACCCTAATCCAGTACTATTCAGATCACCAACAGCAACCTGAGCATTGCGCCCGGGGCCCATAACCTGTTGAGGCGAAAAGAATGACCAGACTGGGAATTGAACCCAGGGCTATAGCGAATATAGCTATGGTGTTAACCACTACACCATCTAGTCCGCATGGGTAACCTTTCAGGATGACTCATATAATGAAGACCACTTCATGTTGAGTGACAGAGCCCTAGTTAGTTATCAGATTGTCAATACTACTCATAGAGCTCTGTGTTGTCTTAGAAATACATTAAGACTCATGAGGTATGAATAGTATGTGGGATTAGACAACCCAACAGAAACCTCCGACTCCGAGTTCTACAAGACAAATACAACCACCCAATCTCAGGACATTTTGGCCAAAATCGGACATTAGAACTCATCCGAAGAGACTATGTCTGGCCCGAACTCTGAGATTCCATTAAGTCCTATGTTAAATCTTGCATCACTTGTATGAGGTCTAAGCCACAGAGACATTGCCCTTATGGGCTACTCAAGCAATTACCGATCCCTGAACGTCCGTGGAACTCCATCTCCATGGACTTCATAGAGAAACTACAAACTTTGGATGGCTACGACACTATCCTCATCATCGTAGACCACCTAACGAAACAATCCCTTTTCATTCCCACCGTTGACACAATCACCGCTCCAACCCTTGCCAGACTATTCGTCCTCCATGTATTCTCAAAGCATGGAGTACCATCACATGTCACCTCGGACCGAGGATCTGAGTTCATCTCCTCGTTCTTCCGCTCCCTCGGAAAGGCCTTGGACATGAAGCTTCACTTCATGTCAGGATTTCACCCCAAAGGGGACGGACAAACTGAACACATGAATCAAACCCTCGAACAGTATCTCCAAGTATATTGCAACTACCAGCAAAACAACTGGTACGAACTATTACCTATCGCCGAATTCACGTACAACAATGCCCCCAACGCAACGACGGGAATCTCCCCCTTCTATGCCAACAGCCAACAAGGGCTATCATCCGAACATCACTTTCCACCCCGAACGCGACCTTGCTTCCTCTCGGGCACACGACTTTGTAGTCGACTTGGACAACCTGCACCAACAACTCCGAAAGACTATATCTGAAGCTCAGACCCGATACTCAGCCTCTGCAGATCATCGCCGAGCGGTTCCCCCGGACTTCAAGATTGGAGACAAAGTCTTCAATAAGTCCGAGAACATCTGAACTACAAGAGCTTCTAAGAAACTAGCAGAGAAATTTCTAGATCCTTTCGAAATCATCGCACAAGTAGGAACCGTCTCATTCACCCTGCAACTCCCCAAAAGCATGAGAGCCATACACCCCATCTTCCACATCTCTATGCTTGAACCTTCAACTCCGAACACCTTCTCCGAACGCATAATCCCACCCCAACCCCCAGTCGTCATCGATGGGGAACCTGAATATGAAATCTCCGAGATCCTTGACTCCAAGATTGATGGAAGAAGAACAAGATGCCCCCTGCAATACTTAGTCAAGTGGTCCGGATACGAAGACACTGCAGATGAAACATCCTGGCTGCCAGCCAACGAGCTTGGCCACGCCTCCGAAGTAGTCTCCGACTTCCACCAAGCCTACCCTGACAAACCAGGTCCCTCGGTGATGTCCTAGACTCCATCCCCTCGGACCAACAGTTCACTTCCTCTGACTTAGATGTTTTCACTCAATCTCGAGATTCAAAAAATATTTCAAAAAAAAAAAAAAAATGTACAACTTCTACTCTGAAGACCCAGGCACATCCTCCTGGTCCGACCCATCATCCCCCAAATCCCCATCATCTTCCTTCTCCCTCTCCTTACCCTTCCCCTTATCCTCCTCCCTTTCCTTCCCCTTCCCCTTCGGAGGTCCCAGCCAGTTCTCCCTCGGAGTACTTCCCCACCACTCATCTGTCTTCTGCGACCAATTAAACCACCGAGCCTGCTCAAGAATGCGGAGGTCATTCATGTGCACTAAGGCCTCGGCGATCCTCCGGTTTTCCTCCTGGATGCCTTGCACATCCCACCTTAACCCCCACAGCTCTTCAACCACCTCCCTCAAGTCAACCCCGGAGGTGCTTGGACCCCAAGGCGGCCCCTCAATCACCACCTCCACCTTCTGCCTCTTTGGTTTTGGACCCGCACCGTCCTCCGAAGGGACCCTCCCTCTCTTCCCCTTAACTCCTGTCTCCTCCTCCCCATCACCCTTCTCCTTGCACTTCACCTTCCGATCGGCACAGATGAAGCATGAGGTTCCTTTCCCCGAAGCAGGTCACACACAGGGCTCCTCCCGATTGGAGCAGTGCTTGCAAACTCGACCGGGTACCCTAACCCAGTCTAGCACGTCCTCGGAGGACTGATGATATAAGTCGGGGCACGGCTGATCAGCGTCCTTCGACTCGACTCGAGTGGACCGAGACCCACCTCTGCACCATCCGCTCTGGCACTCCTCAGCAGGGAGTTCTCATAGGCCTTCTGGGCCCAATGCACTCGGAGTGCGTGTTGTTGTTGGAGTGTTTGGACTCGCTCCTTGTCTCGTTCGCTCAAACCTGACCCCCTGGGCTCCACATTCGGAGTCTCCCTCTGAGTGACCACCGCCGACAAGTCCCCTTGCTGGGACTCATCCTCCGCTATTGTGTAAAGCTCCGGAATTGTTAAGGAGCTCTTTACGCTCCTCTTCCGAGGCGTCTTGAGACCCTTTTTCCTCCTTTCAGAGCTTTTTGGCCAACTCCTTTGCCTCCTTCTCAGCCTTCTCCTTGACCTCCTTCTTGGCCTTCTCCTTAGCTTCCTCCTCGGCCTCTTTTTCGGCGTTCTTCTTTGCCTCCTCCTTGGCCTTGAGTTTGGCCTCTGCCTCCGCCTTACGTTTGGCTTCCTCCTCTGCCTTACGTTTGGCCTCCTCTGCTTTTTGTTTGGCCTCCTCCTTGGCCTTCCATTTCTTTTTGGCCTCCTCATTGGCCTTGCATTTTTTGTCAGCTCGGACCTTCTCAAGCTTCTCTGATGCCTCCCGCATCGCCCTCTCGAGGATGGCCTCGTCGTCTGGGATGGGGGATGGCAAAGGCATAGTTGAGTTGCTATAAAAAAGAGTCCCCCCTTATATACCTTATCACAACACCTAATCACCTAATCTTCCCACGGCTACTTCCGTCACCGTTAGGTGCCAGGACCTCGAGGCTCGGTCCTAACAGGGGGGCACTGTTATATCCACGATATAACCCTATCAAGTACACATACTGAGGACCCAATAACTCGGCGGTACCAACTAAAAATACTCCATTAGTAACCAAGTACGAACCATTCAATGAGTTGTTCTCGGCCAGATGCATATATCGGTCACACCCCTCATTCCTACACCCACTCCTCACTCCTCGGTCCGCCTCTCCTCGGTACTTCCTGCCCTTGTGTTATCTTCGGTTATGGCCTTGTTTTACAATCGGGCATTTCCTATTGTGCTAGGGCACGTCCTATTATTCTGTCCTTTATTGTTCTATTTCCGCCCTACATCTCTTATTCTAATTTTACTCGTTGTGGACAATAACCACATGCTTTGCATACCTTGTTGTCCCACATTCCTTATTCCACATGTCGCTTCTTAACCTATATAAGTAGGACATGCATATACATACTTCTTCATTCTGAGTATCGACTAGGCTTAGGCCCTTCTACTTTCTTCTCTTCTGTTAAGTTCTCGACTCGGGCCGGCATCTTCAGCATCCCCCTGAGTATCTGTCTGTTGCAAATACAGTGGCACACACAGCAAGTAGGGTGCAACGCACGAGTACATTGAAGCCAACGCCACTACTCTTGGCCTGCAGGACTTGGCCATAGTCCACCCGACCTTTTGACAACACCCCTTGGCAGTACCAAAGTCCGTCAGTATCCGACTCCTGACAAACCCCAACATCCCGGACATCCGACATAGGGTGCTACGAAAGAACCCTACTCCAAACCAAGTCCAAACCTACATTGCCACCTCCGAGTCTGACCAGTATCGTTAACCTCGGACCTCAGACATCTTCCTTTTTTGTCGAACAATAGTCTTATTGTAACACCAATGTATATTTCTCTTGTACTCTGTTTTCGTTCATCTTATTGTTCTCTTGATCATTCCTAATTAGTTACAATGAGGATCGTATGTATAAATACCTCCAGACTTCTGTACTATACCTTAGTTCGAATATCGACTTGTATTCCCACTCACTCTTGAACTCTGAAAACTTATCTTCTCCGAACCTCTGAAATAAAGGACTGACGATCAAGGAGGGCACAACATTAAAGTTGAAGCCAAGTCCTTACGACTCCGAACACATGACTCGGACCAAATTACGTCAGCTTGGACCTGACGCAAACTCAGACGCTAACATCCAGGATGAGAACATGTTTGCAGCCACCAGCCTTCTCCTTTGTTTCTGGGTCAAAAAGAATAGTTAACCATTGAAAGGCAAGGTTTCCATCTGTCCATCCATTTTCAGAATGTGCAATACTAACAAAGAATTTAGTTTGTATCTAGACTTTTTGAAAAAAAACTTACTGTGCTTCAGAAACATTGCTATCATTCCATTTTTGCATCATCTTTTTTCCTCATAGATAATCATTGGCTTTGTTGTTGTTCCATCTGCGCAAATAGTTATAATTGCTGTAACATTTTCTCGATCTGCGCCTCCTTGCTTATGTTGAGTCTTTGTTCCTCGGGCTCCTATCACCCTTTCCTTTCCTCCATACGCTGTTAGAAACTCACTTTCATCCATTCCATAGATATCTTCTGGCCGTATTCCTTGTTTGACAATAAATTCCTCTACAATGTCAAACCATGATTTTACTGCACCAGGGTTCAATGATTTAGCTCGCTGTGTGTCAAGAGGTTTACTCCAGTATGTTTGTAACTCCTCATGATGACGCCCAAGGAAATTAAAGACCCACTTCTTTCCAACTTTGGTGAAGGAAGGACTTTCTTTGGTTTCGAGGATTACATTTGCTGACTGTTCAATTTGTCTGTGAGTTAGGGGAAACCCATGACTGGCTGATACTGTGATAAATGTGACAAGAGTTTTTTCCTCTTGAACTGTAAGCCTCTGTTTTGTAGAATTGAATTTGAGCATTGATGATCCTTTATCATTGATGGGTCTACTGAGAGTATTGAAGTCCCCTCCAAATTCATGAGCAACTTCTCGCAATGATTTCTTTGTTGAATAACCTGCCTGCCCCTCTTTGTACACTTTAACTGCATCAGAAAGCCTTTGCTCATTAGCATGGTGCCTTTTTTGATTCTTGACATTCTCTGATAGACTCCTGTTCAGCATTGTGCTTTTTTTCATGTGGAGTTTATACATTGTTGATGATGAGAAGAGATGGGAACGTGCTTATGTATTATTAAATGTCGCGTGTCATGCTTTGGTAGCCCCAATATCTTTGTGGTCAGATTAAGGTCAATTTAGGTCAAATCCCACTCGGAGTTTCTGTAATTAGCAATAGGAGATGCATAGCTTCCTTAATGTGAATACTCTATGACAAAATCTCTCAGAAAACTTGAGCAATAACTGATTTAAGATTGTATATTATCAAAATTGAGTAAATTTAAATGAGAAAAAATTCCTCCTGAATGCAATTCTCCTCCCTCCCTTGTGTGGTTTGGCTTAGATGTTGCTTATATATAGTAGATTCTATGTGCAAAATTCTGTATTACTGGAATGAGAATTGACCTTGGAAAATCAATTTGTATCAAGGAGGTATCCTGTATCAAGGAGGTCTACTATACTGTATCAAAATTGAGTAAATTTTAGATGAAGATAAATTCCTCCTGAATGCAATTCTTCTCCCTCTCTTATGTGGTTTGGCTTAAATGTTGCTGATATATAGTAGATTCTTTGTAAAAAACACTGTATCACTGGAATGAGAATAGACCTGGGAAAATTAATTTGTATCAAGGAGGTATTGCAAAAACTCACACAGCATGTCACCCAGATGTAATTTCAGCAAAGCACATGACTGTTAAACCTCCTAAGGATGCAGCCTCCAACTTCCTGTGCAGTGTCAAAGATCCCAATGGTACAGTACATAAAGTCCCAATGCAGGATGGGTGATTTCTTGATGACACCCCACAATCATTGTATTTTCCAATTGGCCATCCACAGGCTGGTTTGTTTAAAGGCATGCATGTAATTATCCAGGAGCATATTGATCATGGATCACATCTGCCAGATCCCACAAAAACTTATTGGCACAATACCATCAGTTTAAGTGTATATCTGGACAAACCAACTGCTGTTGCCATTGGATTCTATTCAATGAACCAGATTTTGTTTGGCAGAAATCCAAACTTGAGGAGCTTGTTAAATCATGTGGGTACCAGATGATTTTCTATCCAAAATTCCATTGCAAGGTCTGCTTCATTGACAATGCTGGTGATTTTCTAAGAGGGTGTACCACAAGTTTCCTGAATCATCATCAGAAGCTGATCTTGAAAGAAATGTTATTCTTGCTCTGAATGCAATGCCTTTGGTTTCAATCAAAAGGTATGTCATACACTTATCTGTTATATTGCCATTGTATTTTTCTGTTATTTCATTTAGTCATTGACACTTGTTTCTTTCATATTCTCTACAAGATCATTACAGTTTATGGATGCATATCAGACAGGCCTCACAGGTAGTCAAGTAGCTTGGGTGAGTTGGAAGTACTGAGGTCACTGTTATTGTCAATGCCCCAGATCAATCTAGTCAACAATTCCTACCATTCCTGAGGATTTTCTGATTGCAATCATCGAGAATGATCCTCCAAACACCCTTTCCACAATTCCTTTTCACAACCTATAGTTCCATAATCCCAAAGTCCTGCAATTCTGCAACTACAATTCTGTTTTTGTAGTAGGCATCCCAAAGGATCACTGTGTACCTTACTCCCTTGTTCTTCATTTTTCTATTAACCCCTTGTATTTTGTCTTTAGACCAGATAGTTGAAAATACAAGGTACTTTACATGTATATAACCACTCAGTTGAATGGAATATTCACCATTATGAATATTGACTTAATTTCCATCTAAGTTTCTGACTTAAGTTCTGGCCTGATTCCAGCTTAGCCTTTTGAATATTTTCAAATTTCCAAAATTAGGGACAGATAATCAAGGAGGGCATAACACATAAGTTGAAGCCAAGTCCCTCTGACTTCAAACACCTGTACGACTAGTCATACAAGTCCCCATCATGAACCACCTGCCACCCTAAGTCCCAGTGCTTTGTTGTCTGCTTTCTGTCCTTTCTGTTTCTCCTACCCTTGACCTTATGATCCTCAACCCCCTATGCCTCAGAACTTCTGCCCCCTATGGAATCCTTCAGAAGCAAATATAATCACTTAATTCCCTGTTATTCTAAACACCTGACATGCAGATTTAACAGTATATTTGTGCTCACACTCCTAATCATTATGAGATATACTACACATGCACAAGCCCCATGGATAATCATCCAGGCCTCCCTCTGCCACACATCTATACCCCCAAATCTACCACCCATCACTGGACCTAGCATCCATACCCCTCAGTTCCTTGTGCCCCTCCCCAATTCCTCTACCATCAGGGCAACAAGGAAAGGCCCCCTTGGAACATTTGAGTGATGTGCCATACTCACTGAGGCCATTGCCATGTTGGCAAGCAACCTGGCCAGCCCTAGGAAGTCACCCCCTCAAACCAAGGTCAGGGACCTGGACCCCTTTGATCGGTCTGACTCAAAGAAATTACAAACATTCCTCATACAGTGCAGTCTAAATTTCCATGATTATCCTGATGCTTTTGACTCTGACAGTTCTCAGGTAACCTACATGCTATCATACCTGACTGGAACTGCCCTGGACTGGTTTGAACCAGCTCTCACCACCTATGACAAGCCATCTTGGCTCCATGACTAGGATGAATTTGTTTCTGAGCTCAAGATCAAATTTGGCCCCCATGACCCAGAAGATGAAGCTAAAGCTGACCTTGAGAACCTCCTCATGTATGACAACTGGCACATCATAAAATACACAGCCAAATTTAACCAACTTGCCATCCACACCCATTGGGGCAATGTTTCATTCTGTCACCAGTTCTATAACAGACTTCCTAGGAGGATTGAGGATGAAATCTCTAGGATAGATAAACTACAATCCCTACCACAACTCTACCTCCTATACCAGTCCATCAATGCCTACTATAGGGATTGTCAATCAGAAATCACTAGAAAACCAACCTGCATCAGAACCCCTGATCACCCCAATGATACAAACAATGCCCTCATCAATCCAAACCCATCTAGCAGCAACAAGATGACCATGAGCCTAAAGTTCAAACTTGGTAAGGATGGAAAAATTACACTGCAGGAGTGGCAATGCTGTTTTGAACAGAACCTCTGTCTCTTTTGTGACAGGACAGGCCACATGTCTAGGAAATGTCCAAAACCCTCTTCCATAGCCACCAAGGGGCATGTCACCTCAACAGCAGAAGAAATCAAGGAAACTTTGTAGGTCTTGGACTCTTTGGAGTCAAAAAATTAATGTGCAGCCCTCCAACCTGGCACCAACTGAGGGCAGTGCTGAATCCAATGGTACCCCAATGGAACTAAGACTCAACATGTCTGCTCTCTCTAATCTGAACTTACTGACCATCTGCCTAACCTCTGATTTCCTGCCAAACCACCACCTGGATACCCTCATTGACTTGGGATCAATTCACTGTTTCATCGACTTGATGAGAGTATTCAAGCATGACCTCTGATAGTATGACATTACACCAATTCTACTAAAACTCTTCAATAGCTCCTCTATTTCTATGATATACAATGCTGTTAAGCTCCCGATCTGCTTTTCCCAAGGAGAGCAAATGTCAGCAACAACAAGAGCTTCAATACTGGAGTGTTATGGTCCATGCAGCCAAACAAACCCACATTAAACCCCACAACCACCCGCACCATTTCCGGGACCTTTCTGATTGACCAAAGCCTGAATAACCAATTTCTGGATGTCCAACATACATCCCGAGGTTCTGCGATTCCGAACCCCCGAAGACTCCAAAGTCAAGGTTCTGTTACCTTGATAGCCAACATGCAGGACCATCGCGTACCTCACTCCCTTGTTTTCTCTTTTATACTGACCCCTTGTACTCCCTTTTTCCTTGTTTTATGACCAGCAAAGAAAGTACAAGGATAGTTGCATGTATATAGTCTTCCAGTCGACTAGACTGTTTGCTAGTACGAATATCGACTTAGTCTCCCACCAGTTTCTGATTCATTTCCAGTAAACTCCCGTCTCCTTTCTGAAATTAGGGACAGTCGATTGAGGAGGGCGCAACACATAAGTTGAAGCCAAGTCCCTTCAACCTCAAATACCTCAGTGACCGGATTGTACCATTCCGCGACCTACCCTAAGTTCCTGGCACTTCCACTCCCTTCCATAGTCCGTCCGATCCCCATCTATGGTCCTCGACCCCGTTACGGACCTTCACGCTAACCTGGATAGCTCCTTCGGAAGTACTAGCTAAGCGCCTGACACACAGACTTAACAGTATATTCGTACTCACACTCCTGATCGTCATTAAGCATGAGAACCATCACACATTCACAAGCCATGCAGACAATCACTCAGGCATCTGCCCGCCATGCATCCATCTCCCGCGGACTGCCTGATCCTGGACCAAGCTTCTAGATGCCTCAGACCCCAGCTCACCCCCCGGAGCACTCCTCCGATTCCGGACTCTCAGACGCAGATCAATACCTGTATTCGAACTTGACCAACCCGTTTCTCGTGAACCACCCTCCGACGATTCAACATTCATCACCATCGGAGATACGGTCCAGCTCAGGACCATCCACAGTAATGCCGATAAACTCGTCAGCGTCCCCCTATGTACCCCCGTCCGCAGCACCGCCACCTCCAGCACAACCAGGAGGGGCCCCCACCTTAGGACTAAACGATGTGCCCAACCTCACCCAGGCCATCACCATGTTAGCCAGCAATCTGGCCTCCCCTAGAAGATCAGCCCCCCGTGCCACCAAGGTTCGAGCCCCGGATACCTTCGACGGATCCGATTTCAGAAAACTACAAACCTTCCTAGTGCAATGTAAACTGAGCTTCTGTGACCACCCTGATGCCCTCGACACCGAGAGCGCCAAGGTAACCTACATACGGTTGTACCTGACTGGTACTGCCCTGGGCTGGTTTGAACCAGCCCTCTCCGCCCCCGATGAGCCAGACTGGCTCCATGACTATGAGGAGTTCGTGAACGAACTCAAAACCAACTTCGGCCCCCACAACCCAGAAGGAGAAGCTGAAGCAGACCTCGAGACCCTCCGTATGTGCGATAATCAGCGCATCACGAAATATGTAGTCGAATTCAATCGACCAGCCACCCACGTCCACTGGGGTGATGCCACACTTCGTCGCCAGTTCTACAACGGACTGCCTGGCAGAATCAAGGACGAGATCTCTAGAATAGGAAAACCCCATTCCTTGCTCCAACCAGGTCTCCTGCCCCAACCTATCGACGCCTGCTACTGGGAGCGACGATCGGAAATTGCCAGAGAACCCCCCACCCGGAACTTTGACCGCCCCTACGACAGAGGGAGGACCCCTGTGACCATGCATTCGGCCCCTAACACAGCCAATGAGACGGCCAATGAAGGCCAACCCACGACCCCATCCAGTAGCAGGACTACCATGGATTTTTCGTCCAGATTAGGGAAAGATGGAAAACTTACGCCACAAGAATGGCAACACCTTTTTGAACAGGGAAGTTAGGCCCCCGACTCTGGCACCAGTTGTTCACGTTGAACACCAACTATGCCTACAGATGTAAAACAAAACAACGCATCCAGCCTCTCAGAATTATGACCTCCCGAGACCAATCGTCAAAAAAGATTTCGACCCCCAGGCGGAAACACTCCGACCATCCGACCCTCCCGAAAACCCGTGACCACCTGTCGATAAGTTTCGACTGTGACCCTCTGAATATTCGTCAGATTCTAGTTACCAGACACCCCATGCTCACCCACCGTGATCCAACAATCGATAGGGTATTGAGTACTACCTTGTTTAGCCTATGTCCGAACTGATTCTTGGCAATATGGAGCCAGCAGTCTTCACTCAGCGCTCAATATGACCCTCTGAGAACTCCGCTCAGGAAGAACCCTGACCCTCGCAGAATTCCGTACCACCCCTTAGACTAACGGTACCACGTAGATTTTCTCAACTAGACCTCCTTCTTGTTGGAAGGTTAATACCAACAAACTAATCAACAATTTCAACCATGACTCGAGCCTTGCAGGACATTCCCTGAATCCGGACGACACTACCTCCGTCTAAGCGACAATCTGGTAGAATGAACGCTACAACCCCCACGACCAACGCAAACATCACACCATGACCCTGGAGCCGAAAGAACGAGGAAAACATCCACCGGAAGGAAATCAATCGGGGAATACTGACAGCTCCTCTCTAGGAAACCACCTCGATGCCTTCCACGATCACACTCACGACCCAATAACACACAAATCCATTTATTATTAACATGGAACACCCAGACCTTGGACAGAACCAACCTGTCCAAACTCAAACTGTTCCAACTTGGACCAGCCCTAGAGGCTCCACCCCCTGAACCCCTTTGAACCATCCAACGGACCCCTCACATTGAACATCTACACTTCCGCGACCAAGTCACTCAAAAGACTTGCCTGAGACTCCCCCAGTCTCCGAAGGATGAACACCGCCCGAGAACTGATCTTGGGGACCAACCCCCTGACTAACCAAGGACAACAATGCGTCAACAAGATTCCAGGCCAGAGTAACCTCCCCCGAGTGCAGTTCTGATAACTCGATAATCCACAGCAGACAACTATTGAGTGTCACAAGGAGATCGTGGAAATAACTCGATGTCACCTGGAAAGCATCCAGACGGGTCAGAAACACGGAGATCCGATCGAAGGCTTCCAGACCACCCGCCCCCACCACTAGGCCACTAGGGATAGCACCCCATGCCGACCAACCTAGAGGAGGATCGCCAGATGGTAACGGATCTAGGAAACGCCCCTGCACTACGGAGAAGTTAGAGGGAGGAGAAATTAAGCTGTTTGGACAAACCAAGGGAGTCACGAATCACAATGGCATGAGCCCGCAATGCCGCCACATCAGCATCAATTCCCCACAGGCATCAAACTTCCTCCTCGAGACCCCTGTCGGACTCCCCCGACGATGCTCCGGAGAAGAAAAAATGGGAAAGAATTCTGAAACTTCCAGAGGGATGAGGATCCGCATTCTCCATTGGGGAAAGGCCCCCCAGTTCTGTGAACACCCCCTTTTATAGACAAACGAACCTTCAGCGCTTATCGATAAAAACCTCCCAGGAAACTATTGGAAGAACTCCTACAGTAATGTCCGCCTTAATTACCGCCCAAATTAAAGCTTAGGACCTCGAGGGCTCGGTCCTAGTAGAGGGATACTGTTATGGTCCATGCAGCCAAACAAACCCACATTAAACCCCACAACTACCTGCACCATTTCCAGGACCTTTCCGATCGACCAAAGCCTGAATAACCGATTTCCGGATGTCTGACATACATCCCAAGGTTCCGTGATTCCGAACCCCCGAAGACTCCAAAGTCAAGGTTCTGTTACCTTGATAGCTGACGCCCAGGACCATCGCGTACCTCACTCCCTTGTTTTCTCTTTTATACTGACCCCTTGTACTCCCCTTTTCCTTGTTTTATGACCAGCAAAGAAAGTACAAGAATAGTCACATGTATATAGTCTTCCAGTTGACTAGACTGTTTGCTAGTACGAATATCGACTTAGTCTCCCACCAGTTTCTGATTCATTTCCGGTAAACTCCCGTCTCCTTTCTGAAATTAGGGACAGACGATTGAGGAGGGCGCAACACATAAGTTGAAGCCAAGTCCCTTTGACCTCGAACACCTCAGTGACTGGATTGTACCATTCCGCGACCTACCCTAAGTTCCCGGCGCTTCCACCCCCTTCCATAGTCCGTCCGATCCCCATCTACGGTCCTCGACCCCATTACGGACCTTCACGCTAACCCGGACAGCTCCTTCAGAAGTACTAGCTAAGCGCCTGACACACGGACTTAACATGGAGAGTGGAGGAGGGAAATGAGCAATGATACTTGTCGGTGTATTGACCGGCTCAAGACTGAGCTTTAACTAATTACCTAAGAACTATACATATAGTCTGGCGGAGTAGCGGAGTCCAATAACAAGTAATAGAAAGAGGAGGAGTAGGGAAATCATGACAGCAACACTCCATAATTTTTTTGCAACTCTGCTAGATTCTAGTTGCTTGACAGTTCTAGAACACAACTGGCTTACCCACTATATTCCATTGATTTATGGGCATTGAGTAGTATCTCATTCAGACCTCCATCCCCAACTAACTCTTTGGTACCACCTGTCAAGCTTCAGGAATGCCAAAAATGTGGGCAGGGAGCAGCCAAGTCCTGCAGGCCAGAAGCAGTGGCTTTGGCTTCAATGTACTCATGTGCTGGACCCTACTTTCCATGTGCACCATCAATTTGAAACAGATAGGATACTTGGGAAGTGCCAAAGGTGCTGGCCTGAGCAGAGGACTTTACAGAGAAAAGGGAAGGTAAGGGGCCTAAGCCTAGTCGATACCCAGAATGAAGGAGTATGTACATGCATGTCCTACTTATATAGGTTTAAGAAGCAACATGTGGAATAAGAAATGTGAGACAATAAGGTATGCAAAGTATGTGGGTATTGTCCACAATGAGTAAAAAATAGAATGGAGGAATGTAAATGGGGATAGAACAATGAGGATAGAATAATAGGAATGTGGCCAAGGATAGGACAATAGGGAACAACCAACTATAAAACAATGGGGACATGGTCGAGGATAGAACAAGGACAAAATGTCCCAAGGTAAGGTGGGTCGAGGAGTAAGGAGTAGACAGGGTGAGATTAATGAGTGATGAATGAGGGAGAGTAAATGAGGGATGGGAATGAGAAATATGGATGGTGGATGTGCCAAGCCAAGACCAGTGTACCAAGTGACTTGCATGCAGCTTGGACACTTGTGCCTGGGCATAGTCTAACTGCTTGGTCAGCACTGCCAAACTACTGGATACTTGGTACATGTACTTGACACTATCCAAGCCTGCAGTTTCTACTCAGTGCTCATCTGACCCTTCAAAAAAACTGCTCACTGCACCTAAAGTTGTATTAGTCAATGCTACAGCATTTGCCTGCATCTCAAAGATGGATGGCACTCAGACCTTCCAACTGTAGGATTATGAGCAACTTACACAGTGGTTCAGAAAATACCTATATGCCTGTGCAGACAAGTGTCATTTTGACATCAACACCATGACATATTTGGGATATATCCTGTCTGTCACGACCATGCATCGTGTTTCGACTTACTCGGCAGTACTGACCAACCGACCCCCATTTACATCATTCTACGGCGTACGGTTTCGGTTCGGTACACCCGACT
>QLPI01000071.1:0-11259 GCA_003314275.1 Chroogomphus rutilus
AAAAGAGTGAGTAAGAAATAGAACAATAGAGAGTGGCCAAACATAAAACAATAGGGCCACTGTCAAGTGACAATGAATAGTGAGTGTCCCAAGGGTAGACAGGCAAGGGGAAGGACAGGTAATAAAAGAATGATAAAGAATATGAGGGTGGGATAGGGATAATGAACCAAATGATGAACCGAATGTACTGAGCCGAAGCCACACACTGGTGAGGGATGGTATGGGTAAGGGTCGGTTGGTCGGTACTGCCGAGTAAATCAGAGCACGGTATCGTGGACTTGACACCCCATTGGAGTTTGGAAATGCGAAAGCATATAAGAGAAGTCGTGAGGGAGTTTGAGTGGTAACCGTCTGACGAAATGGAACCCTCGTACATCAACCCTGCCTACGTGCAGAAGCTAATGGGTCTCTATCCTTCGTCAATTACTAGCTATCTCAGAGGTGAAACTACCCTCCCTGCCACCATCCCGTCCCCCTCGTCATCAACCATCGAGTGCAGCCAAGTACTACTCGAGCAGGAACACATCAATGTGCGAGTGCCCTGGACTGAAGGGGCCAATTCAAAAAGTGTGAAGGTGAGTAAAGTGTTGCCTCGGAATTGAGTTGTTTACTGATTTCTTTTTTGCAATACACTCATCTTCAAATGAGGAATGACGAGTGTGATCTCAACGGCATGTATTATCGAAAAGCAAGGTTGGGTGAAGAAGATGATTGTACACCCTGGTCTCGCAGATTTGTTGTCAAGAAACCATGCTGGCACTGCAAAAAGTGAGGCAACACATGCCTAAGGAAGTGGGATGGGGACCTGGACTTGGGTGCATATGTGTGGTGTGGTGAGAGATGAGAGAGGTCGTGGTACGAGTAAGAGGAAGGGTAAGGGAAAGGTTAGGGAGCGGAATCCCGAGGATGAGGGAAATCCGAGGTCAAAGAAGCGGTGAAGGGAAGGTACGCCGGTCGAAGAAAACGATGAGGCGGGCCCCTCAAAAAGGCTGAGGTTGGAGCCCAGAGCACATACCCCCTTGTTCCTCCCTGATCCACATTCCCCACTGCCTCCTCCACCGCGTATTCCTCCTCAAGAATCATCCCCTCCACCTCCTCCCTCACCGCCTCCTGAGGTCATGCCTCCTCCCAGAGTCGTGCCTCCTGCACCTCCTGCACCCTTGCCGGTCATTGCATTAACCTCCACCCTGCTCATGTTACAAGTGTCAGTCGACGAACTTTGCAAGGAGGTTGTGGAACATAAGTTCTAATTTTCGGAGAGTCAAATGACGAATGAAGAATTGCGAGGTGAAATAAGGGACTTGCACATACAGTTGCAAAGTCAGAGGTTGGAGAGTAGGGAAATGGAACCAGAGCCACCAAGGGTACATGGGACTTGGGACAATTAGGTGTTGGGGTCTGGAAACCCAAGGAGTGCTTTTGATGACTTGGATGAAGATGGAGAAGTAGAATTAGGATTGTAGAATAGGAATGGGTGACTTAATTGTATAAATGAATTGACTTGAACGTGAAGGTTCAGATTTAAGAGTTGAATTGGAATAAGGAATGATGGAATGGAAACTGAGGTTTGAACTTGAAAACAGAAAAAGAAGCTGAATTGCGAGTTGGAATGAGTGAATCGGAATTGAGGTTTTTTATTATTTTTTTGAACTTGAAGACAGAATAAACGGAACTGAAATGCGAGAGTGATAATGAATGGAATGAGCGAGAGTGAATGGAAGAGAAATTGCGAGGTGCTTATGGAATGGGTAATGGTCCAGGTTTGGATGGATATGACTTGTGAAAGTCTTGAATGAGTTCTGAAGCATGGTTGAGTTCTGTTGCAAGGAGCCATGAAGTTTCTTCATCTGTGTCTTCATATCCTGCCCACCGCACTAAGTACAACAACTTGCATGCTGTACGTCAATTATCGATTTTCGAGTCGAGGATCTCAGATATCTAGAATTCGGCTTCACTGTCAATTATGACTGGGGGCAGAGGTGGTTGAATGTGATTTGGAATGGGATTAGGAGAGGCTGGCTCAAGCATTGAGATGTGGAATACAGGATGTACTGTGTTCATGTAGCCTGGGAGTTTCAGAGTAACTGAGTGAGTACCGGGACGTGCAATGATTTCAAATGGACCCAAAAACTTCTCAGCTAGCTTTTTCGCAGGACGGGTAGTCCTGAGGAATTTGGCTTTGATAAACGCGAGACTGCCAATAGGAAAGTCTGGAGATGGAAGTCATTTAGTGTCAGCTGAGGATTGGTACATTTGTGGAGCATCGAGGATATTGGTTCAAAGTTGCTGGTGCAACTCGTCCAGGTCGACTACGAAGTCTTGCACTCGTGATGAAGCGAGGTCACGTTCGGGGTGAATGGTGAGATTGGGATGATAGCCTTTGTTGGCAAAGAAAGGTGAGACTCCAGTGGTGGCACTGGGAGCGTTGTTATAGGCAAACTCTGCAAGGGGTAATAGCGAAGCCCAGTTGTCTTGTTGATAGTTGCAATAGACACGAAGGTACTGTTCTAATGTCTGATTAGTACACTCGGTCTGGCCATCACCTTCTGGATGATAGCCCAAGGTGAAATCCAACTTCATGTCGAGGGCTTTCCCGAGAGAATGCCAGAAGTGAGACACGAATTCTGAGCCTCTATCTGAAGTGACGTGAGAAGGAATGCCATGTTTGGAGAATATGTGAAGTACAAAGAGTTCTGCGAGCTGAGTGGAAGTGATGGTAATGGAAGTGGGAATGAAGATAGACTGTTTGGAAAAGCTGTCGACTATGACTAGGATGGCCATGAATCCCAAGGACATGGGGAGCTGCTCAATGAAGTCCATGGATATCGAGTTCCAGGGTTTATCTGGTACTGGAAGCTGTTTGAGTAATCCATATGGCTTGTGACATTCCGATTTATTCCGCATACACATCGTGCAGGACTTGCAGTAGTCTTTAATGAATGAGCGCATGCCAGGCCAATTGTAGTTGCATCTGACAAGGTCTATGGTTTTGTTAATTCTGAAGTGTCCAGAAAGAATGTGATCATGCTTATGTTGTAACATGCGTAAGCATAAGTCTTGGGCCTCAGGAACGTAGATGCGATCATCGAATAGTAACAGACCATTGGAATTAGTCTGCCACTTCGGGTCATCATTATTCATGAGGTGTTTCTGGGCTAAGGAGTTGGAGGGAAGGTGATGTTTAATGTCGTTCAGGATATGCTCGGTGTCCATAAGAGTCGAGGCCCTCAGTACTGGTTCGACGAGGCTCATGGCTCAAAGGGATGTGGTCAACTGATGTTGAGAGAAGATGGGTCGAAGGTGTTAGGGATTAATGGTGGCGTAGTCGCCCATCCCCTCCTTAAGGTAGACATTCCATCATCTAGTGAGCGAATCAGGCTTAGTGCCCAAACGACCTGGTCTGAAACCAATGATGAGATTAAACTGAGAAAGGTATTCCGACCACCTAGCTTGACGTCTAGTCAACAACTTGGTTGTACAAAAGTACTCCAAGTTCTTATGATCGGTGATAACATTGACAGGGTCGCCGGAACCTTCTAAGTAGTGACACCACTTTTGAAGAGCTTCGAAAATCGCAAGCAGTTCTTTATTGTGAACATTGTAATTGAGTTCTGGAGAGGTGAAAGTTCGGGAATGAAATGCAACAGGATGAAGTTTGCCGTCTGGGGAGTGTTGAGAGAGTATAGCTGCTAAAGCATAATCTGATGCATTGTCAAGTACACGTACCGAGACCCAGTAAATCGGCAGTGCCGACCAAGCAGTCATCCTATATCCACGCACAAGTGTCCACGCCGCATGCACGTCACTTGGTACGCCGGTCTCAGCTCGGCACATCCACCACCCACATCCCTTATCTATTACCCCTCACATACTCTACGCAACTCACCATCCATTAATCCCACCATGCCTACTCCTCATCCTTTGATCTGCCTCACCTCGGGACTTCCTGTCCTTGTTTTATCTTCAGTCACAACCATTGTTATATAGTCGGGCACTCCCTATTGTCCTATCCTTGGTCACATTTCTATTATCCTATCCTTTATTGTTCTATTTCCATTTGCATCCCTTCATTCTAATTTTTATGGACAATAACCACATGCTCTGCATACCTTGTTGTCTCACATTCCTTATTCCACATGTTGCTTCTTAAACCTATATAAGTAGGGCATGCATGTACATATTTCCTCATTCTGGGTATCAACTAGGCTTAGGCCCTTCTACCTTCTCCTCCTCTGTTAAGTCCTCGACTTGGGCCGGCATCATCAGCATCCTCCCGATTACCCGTCTGCTGCAAATTGGTAGCACACATGGCAGGTAGGGCGCAACGCATGAGTACGTTGAAGCCAACGCTACTACTCCCGGTCTGTAGGACTTGACCGTTCTCGTCTGGTACCTCGGCATTCCTGAAGCTTGACACGCATCTGTCTCCACAATCAAGGGCAAATCAGGAGTCCAATGAGTTAAGATGGGGGCAGACATGAATGCCAGTTTTAGCTTATTAAACACATCTCTACACTCCTCACTCCAGTTCCAAGCCAGACCTTTGCAAGTGAGTCGAGTAAGAGGAGTTGTAATGGAGGAATAGTTGAAAATAAATCTTCGATAGAAATTCCCAAATCCGAGGAATGATTGGATGTCTTTGACTTTATGTGGCTCGGGCCATTGGGTGATGCATTTGACTTTGTCTTCCGCCATCGTAAGGCCCTCGGGTGATAGGATATATCTGAGGTATTCGATGGACATTTGGTGGAAGGAACATTTGTCTTCTCGAGCATACAAGTTGTGTTTGCGTAGTCGTCGAAGAACTTTGCGAATGTGTTCGATATGCGAGGATTCATCGTTGGAATAGATGAGGATGTTGTCCAAATAGACGATGGTGCAATTGTCTAATAGATCGCCAAAAATGTCGTTCATGAAGCGCTGAAATGCAGCAGGGGCGTTAGAAAGTCCGAAAGGCATGACAAGCCACTCAAAGGAGCCATAACATGTCCTAAAGGCTGTCTTCCATTCGTCCCCTTCTGTAATTCGAACGAGGTGATAGGTGTGTCTGAGGTCAATTTTAGTGTATATACGAGCTTTCTTGGGAGTGTCTAAGAGGTCGGAAATAAGGGGAAGTGGATAACGGTCCTTCTTCGTAATTCTGTTTAGACCGTGAAAGTCTATGCAGAGTTGCAGAGAGCCATCCTTCTTGCGTACGAATAGTACTGGTGCGCCGTGTGACGAACATGAGGGTCAAATGAAGCCCATATTGAGGTGTTTGTCGATGAAGTCTCATAGTGATTGGAGTTCAGATACTGAGAGGGAATAAATGGGACCAAGGGGGGGCGAAGTACCATCCTTGAGGTTGATCTTGAGATCGTAGGGTCTATGAGGTGCTAGTGTATTACCGCGCTGTTTACTAAAGACATCAGCAAAGTCATGATAGAATTATGGAACATGCTGTTTAATGCTATCCAGGTTGTCGGAGGAATCGACCGTAGTGGAGCCTCGAGTGTATTTGTTGAGATCTGCGAGGTCGAGTTGAAAGGCTTGCGAACCTTCTAGTTTGCAGGTGCAAACAAATGCTTCTGCATTAACTAGGGCTATCTGTGGCGCCTCCAACTTCGGAGATGGTGACGGATTGCTTGGAAGTGGGGTGCTGGACTGTGAAGCAGCGATTGAGGCCTGAGGTGTCAGAATGGTGGTTGGTTTCATAGACTTGAAGGTTATACTGCCCAATACCCAGTCAATCGATGGATTGTAGTGGGTGAGCCAGTTGAAGCCAAGTACTGCGGAGCAACTGCTGTCCAACGTTGTTACGTAGAAAGTAACGTTCTGAAGTTCACCGGTTGGAAATTGGATTGGAATCGTAGTAGTCTGAGTAATGACAGAATTAGTAGAACCGTCAAATAATTTCAACGGAATAGCAGGAACTGAATTAGTAGGCAAAGAATATTTTTGCACAACTCGTGATTCAATAAAGCAGTCTGAAGAACCACAATCTAAGAGCATAACAAGAGGAAGTTCGGAAATAAGAGAACAAGACAGATTAAGTATTAGCGAAGTTTTTGAAGTCTCAGAAGTAGAAGATACGCAAGAAATAGGAGAAAGGGCGTTCAAGAATAGCACATGAGAGAGGCTAATGCAATCCTCAGCTTGTGTATTTCTGAGGTTGCAGCTCATTTTTTCGACTCCATTGCCACGTTGTCTTTGGCATTGGTGTTGGACGTGCTCACCTTGGTCACACATGCCTTCATCGTTTTCTTGTTGTTGGAGTTGTTGGATTTGTTGTTAGAAGAAGAGGTCGATGAGGATTGGGAATTGGATTTGGGGCAGTCCTTGACCATATGACCTTTTGAAGTACACAAGAGACAAAGTCCCGCGTCGATTCACCTTTGACGTTCTTCAGGCAACAGTTTCCCATCTTTTCCGAGCTTGGACGAAATGTCGTTAGCGTTGTTGTTATTGTTGGAAGACTTATCGTTGCTGTTCTTCTTTCCCCCCTTCTTACTCTTCTTGTTGTTGGAGTTGTTGGAGTTGGAGGAAGACTGGTTGTTGTTGTTGTTAGAGTTGGATTTGGACGAGGACCCATTTGGTTTGGAAGGCATTCCGAAGTTGTCGAACTCCTTTCGTTCCCAATATCTGCTGTCAATCTCAAGTGAATATTGTCTGAGTTCAGCAAGAGTTTTGAATTGAGGGAAATGAAGGAGGCTGTCCTTAATACATCTGGCCAACCCCTTGTACGCCACATGTGCGAGGGCAGCGTTGTTCCACTGAATGCAAGTGGAGGCTCTGGCAAAGTCGATGAAGTATCATGCCGCACGATGGGTGTCCTTCATGACAATCTTGCCAAGCTCAATTTCTGCTTGCACAGCGCTGTTGAATGGACCGAAGTTGGTCTCAAGCTCTTGACAAAAGTCCTTCCAGATCTTAAGCCAGCTGGGCTCAGGTTAGATTTCGCCTAGAATTGCAGGTTCAAAGTATTGGAGTGCGGGGCCTGTGAGGTACGAAATGGCATATTGGACCTTCGATGCATCCGTCAGGAATGCAGACAGACGGTCTCAAAAGTTCAGCACGCATTGTAAGAAGAATGTGCGAAGCTTAGCTTGGTCGGTGCCATCATAAACCTCGGGCTCGCAGACCTTGGCATGATGACCAGGGTTGGGATTGGATCTAGGGGGCTGTTGGGCTAATCGATCGACAAGTGCCTTGACAATTTTGTCTGAACTAGAAGTGGAATTAAGAGTTGGATTAGAAACATGAGTGGGGTTCAGATTTGAAGCTTTGACAGGGTTTGGATTTGCCTCGTCGTCGTCGTTATCGTCAATTGGATCTTCTTCATCATCGTCCTCGTGTTCAGGAGGAGCGTTTCCACCTGACAGGCCAGCTTCGCGAATCGAAGGTTGTTCTGACAGCCGTCGAAGTGAGGAAATCTCCTGCAACTGACTTGGGACTTCTACGATGAAAGGTAAATTATGAGTGGTAGATTGGGTATTCATGATGTCGTGATATGTGAAGATGATATGTGAAAAGAGGTGTGATCAGGTGTAGAAGTCAGATAATACTGTTATGATGTGAAGGAATGATGTAATTGTAATTAAACGTAAAATCTCCCAAAGATATTCAATGGCGAGGTTCAGGGCAGGGTGAGGCTTCAACTTATGTGTTGTGCCTACTAGATCGCACTGGCCCTAATTTCGGAAAAGCGAGACAGAGAATTAGCTAGTAGAGAATCAAGGTTAATTATCTGACTGAGGACTGAACTACTGAAGTACAAGATCTTTATACTACTTTCAAATCTACTAGGAGTCAAATAGATTCCTATAATAGAATGAGAAAGCCGAGGATCGTGAAAAGTGAGAACAGAAATACTACACCCCAAATAATAATCTCCTCCATGACATTGGGAAGTGACGTGTCACTCCGATTCCCAATGGAATTACCCTAAGGAATGTAATAGTGGATCGGATATAAGAGACTGAGCGGAATTGCGAATAAATGAAAGTGGAGCAGAACGTAAATGAAAGGATATTAAACGTAAATGAAGATGGAATGGAATAGTGAGCATATGGAGTGTGACGTAAATGGAATGAATGAATTGACAGGAGCATGTGATGCCAAGACGGATACATGAGGTGCATATAGTCTGTGGGCTGAGGGCATATAGTTAAATAAGCAAGCGACAGCGTAGTTGGGCTGAGTGGGCTGAAATGAATAGTCGGGCATGCCAGCGTACAGTTCCTGACACTCCCCATCTATCCTCCCATTAATTTTGACAGCATATCCAGGTCCTTCCCACAGCATATAACCCCACACCATCACAGAACCTCCACCAAACTTCAGTGTTCCCTCAACCAGCCTATCATTCAAAGGCTCTCCAGCCTTTTTATAGACCCACGTCCTTCCATCTGACCCCAAGCAATTGATTTTGGTCTCATCTGATCAGACAACATGCTTCCAGTCCTCAACAGTCCACTCTAGATGAGCTTCTGCAAACTCCCTCCTTGCCTTCCTATGCCTTGTACTAAGAAGTGGCTTCTTCTTCTTCACAACTGCCTTCATCCCTGCCTTCTTCAGGTGCCTCCTTACAGTTTTAGAGGCCAAGGGTTGATTAAGAATGTTTTTGAGCACCTGAGTGCCTTGGGTCGCATTCTCAATCTTCCCTCTTTCCATGAGATGCATGATATGATGGAGATTGGAGGGGGAAATCTTGGAAGGGCAACCACCAGAGGACTTGGTGGTGCAGTGTTTCCTGTGAATCTTGGAGATGAAACCAACAGAGACACCAAGTGTCAGGAACCGTACACCGGCATGCCCGACTATTCATTTCAGCCCACTCAGCCCAACTCTGCTCTCGCTCGCTATTCAACATAATGCCCTCAGCCCACGGACTATATGCACCTCGTGTATCCATCTTGGTGTCACATGCTCCTGTCAATTCACTCCACTCATTTACGTCACACTCTATATGCTCGCTATTCCATTCCGTCTTCATTTACGTTTAATATCCTTTCATTTACGTTTCACTCCATTTTCATCTATTCGCAATTCCGCTCAGTCTTTCATATCCGATCCGCTATTACGTTCCTTAGGGTAACTCCGTTGGGAATCGTGTTAGAACCAGGGACTATTGAGTCAATTTTATATATATATTCTACACTAAACATCCATTATCTCCCCCAACAATTCCCCAATCAACACGAGACTCCATACCAGGACTCCACACACTATGGGGAAGACACATAAATATTCCCATGATTTTAGGAGCGGGTTTTACCCCACACTCTCTACCCAGCCCCATACCTATCCCAAGGGCCGGCTCACATCATCTGGACACGTTGGGAAGAATATACTGGCATGTGGTCTTTCTTATTCAATCTATTTCTCATTCTATTCTATTTCCATATTCCCCCCTGTGAAGTTTTCCTACATATCAACTCCACCGCATATATGCGGGTGTACCACGTGCACGGCCGCATTAGGCCGGCTTCTAAACTTCACTCCGTTCTGTTTCATATAAGTACAGAACACTTTGTAGTAGTATAAACAAGCAATTATAATTGTAGTTCTTCCCCCATCTCACTGGCCATTGGGCTATACTCAAATATCCTTGCCTCGCGCTGAACCGAAGGTTAAGCGCCGAGCGCACTTTCCTATTTAGGAGTAGAACAACACAAACTCGTCGTACAGCAAGGCCGGGTCACAGTTGGGTTTCCAACATCACTATATATTATATTATATCACTATATATTATATTTGACTTGTGGGGGGACCACAAATCGTTAAACCGATGCTTTGGCACCCAGGCCGGTTTCCCAGTATGGCGCCTAAGTGGAGAGTAAACCCGGGACTCAGCTCCCAGTAGAATTGCTGTAGAGCAATAATTCCTCTAGTGATAAATACAGAATAAATCACAGTAAATCACTAGGAATATTCCCCCATATCTCCAACCGACTCTCCGATATTAAAGCGCAGGAAAACCTCAGGAAACCCTATCTGCCAGACCCATCTACAAATCGGAGTGACACATCACTCTACAATATCACGGAGGAGATCATTATTTGGGGCGTAGTATTTCCGTTCTCGCTTTTCACGATCCTCGGCTTTCTCATTCTATTATAGGAATCTATTCGACTCCTAGTAGATTAGAAAGTAGTATAAAAGATCTTGTACTACGATTCAGTCTTCAGTCAGATAATCAACCTTGATTTCAACTAAGGTTCTTCTGTTCATTCTATCTGTCTCGCCTTTACAAAATTGGGGACCATGCAGTCTAGTGGGCGTAACGCATAACATTGAAGCCAAGCCCCATTCAGAACCTCGCCATTGCCTCGCCTTTGGGAGATTATTAATATTACGATTACATCCTTTTTCTACATCGTAACACCAAGGTAGGAAGAGATATAATGGTGTTACATACACATTGCAATGGTTGGTGAATACATGTAACAAGTTGCTGTTTAAATAGTGCCCACAGACTGATGCCAGATAACCTGGCATAGTGGCCTTTTGGCCCAGTTGGAAGAGCACATCACTGTAGGAATTTGTTGCCTTTCACGATATACCAGGTTAACCAAAGGTCAGAGGTTCAAATCCCTATATGCGCAATAATTTAGAGGGTTGTTGCAGTCACTTGGACCCCAGGAACCCTGGCTTACATGATGGTCCATGACATTATGGGGGTCTGTTATGTCAAACAGTAATTAGAGTGCTTGGGGGGAGCCACAGACAGGCCTGGGAAACCTGTTAAGATATCATCACTGTGGCACCTTGAGGGCTTGGTACCTAAGGGGAAGGTATTGTTACATACCATTGCAATGGTTGGTGAATACATGTAACAAGTTGTTGTTTAAATAGTGCCCACAGACTAATGCCAGATAACCTGGCATAGTGGCCTTTTGTCCAGTTGGAAGAGCACATCACTGTGGGAATTTGTTGCCTTTCACAAATGGCCAGAATGACCAGATATAAGCAGTTGGATAATAGAGTCAACTTTGACAGCAGAGAGGAACTTCATGGTTGAAAACAAGGGGGTATTTGGTGTTGTTTGGATAGAAACAAACCTTAATTATGATCATGTGATATCATGTGATTTTGAGCTCTGTATGTATCATTTTTTGATGAAAAAAATAGAGGGGACAAAACCATTCACACATTTGATTATTTTAAATAATTAATATCTTGGCCAATATTGAGAATTACATAATCATTCTGGTGAGTGACCTCAAGCTAAGATGCAGGGCTATCATGATAAATTATATCAGATTTTGTGCTTATGTG
>QLPI01000073.1:0-10744 GCA_003314275.1 Chroogomphus rutilus
TAAATATACTTGGCCAGGCCTATGCACTTTGGTTGTCGAATTTTGTAAATCTTACATGACATGTATGCATTCAAAATCACAGCAACACAAACCCTATGGCTTTTTGAAGCAACTTCCTATTCTCAAACAACCATGGAACTTCATTTTCATGGATTTCATCAAACAACTCCCTCTGTCCTCAGGATTCACTTCAATTCTGGTAATAGTTGGTAGACTCACAAAACAAAGCATCTATATTCTAATGGTTGATACAATTACTTTGGCTGAACTGGAAAAACTGTTTGTGCTTCATGTTTTTTCAAAACATAGTGTACCAAGTCATGTAACCTCTGACCAAGGAAGTAAATTCATTTCTCACTTGTTCAGGTTACTAAGTAAAGTTCTCAACATGTGCCTACACTTTACCTCTGGTGTTTACCCAGAAGCCAATAGTCAGACCAAATATGTAAATCAAACCCTGGAACAGCAGTACCTTCAAGTCTATTGCAACTATTAGCAACACAACTGGTCTGAACTACTACTACTATAATTCACTTACAATAACACTCGAAACACTACTATGGGTATCTCTCAATTCTTCATAAACAAGGGATACCTGCCAAACAGCACTGTGTACCCTGAACTCGATCTTGCTTCCTTCTGAGGGTACAAGTTTGCCATGGCTTTAAGCCAGCTCTACAATGCCCTAAAAGAGAAAATTAGTCACACTCAATCATGGTATCAAATCTCAGCTGACTCCTGAAGGCTCCCTGCTCCTGAGTTTGTGATAGAATCCTTAGCATTTGTCAATGCAATTCTTCTGCACTACTCAGCCCTCTAAAAAGCTGACAGAGAAGTTCCTTGGCTTCTTTGAGGTGATTGCCTAAGTTGGTAGCCACTCTGTCAAGCCCCGGATACCAAGCTCTGGTTCACTCGGTAGTACCGACCGAACAACCCTTGCCTTTAGTCCCACACACCAGTGACAAGGCATCCCTCGCCAGTACATAGTCTCGGTCCGGTACATTCGGTTCATTATTTGGTTCACTTTCCTCATCCCATCCCCTCTATCCTTTGTCATTCTGTTATTCCCTGTCCTTCCCCTTGCCTGCTTACCTTCAGGGCATTCACTCTTTGTTGTCACTTGGCAGTGGCACTATTGTTTTATGTTTAGCCACTCCCTATTGTTTTATGTTCTGCCACTCTCATTGTTCTATTCTCACTCACTCTTTTGTCCTCAGCCATACTTTATTGTTCTATTGTTGTCCACATTCCTTGTTCTATTCTTGATCATTGTGGACAATACCTCCACATGATTCTTCATACCTTATTGTTCTCCATTCCTTGTGCCACTCTGTTCCACATCTCACTTATTAGCCTATATAAGTAGCCAATGTATGTAGATGGTTCTTCGTTCTGGAAATCAACTAGGTTTACGCCTTCTTGTCCTCCCTTCTCCTGTCCCAAGTCCTTTACCTGGGCCAACATTCTCGGCACTCTCCCAGGTATCCCTCTGTCCCAAATCAGTGGCACGCATGAGAAGTAGGGTGCAACGCACGAGCACGTTGAAGCCATGCCACTACTTCTAGCCTGCAGGACTTGGCCTTTACCCATCCCACCCCTTCGGCTTTCCCAAGGCCTGTCAGTATGTACGGTGCCTGACACACTCTTACAATCTTGGTTTTCCTAGCACTATATGGGCAGTGCATCTAATCTTCCACATCTCAATGCTTGAACCTGAAACTCCCAACTCTATACCCAATGGAGTCCAGCCTTCACCTCTACCAGTCAAAATTGACAGCAAAGTTGAGTACAAGATAGCCAAAATCCTTGACTCAAAGGTTGACTGACACTAAAGACCCTGTAACCTCCTCTACCTGGTTTGTTGGGCTGGTTATAAAGGCACTGATGATGAGATGTCTTGACTACTCGTGGCTGAGTGTAGTAATGCAACTGAGATCGTCATGGAATTCCATCTTGCCTACTCTGCTAAGCCAGGCCCATGGTCACTATAACCTGAATACAGTAGGGGACAAAACTGTTCAAGTGTTTTGAACATTTGTGTTGTACTGTAAATAACAGGAGGATTACATAATGAAAAAATATGACGTAATTATTGGAGATAGCCCTGCTTCTGAACTTGTGGTCACAATCAAGATAATTATATAACTCTCAATATTCATTGAGATATTAATTATTTAAAAAAATACAGCATTTGAATGGTTTTGTCCCTCGCAGTTATTAATGCAATAAATTGTATATACAGGGCTGGAAATCACATGACAAGTCACATGAAATTGTGTGAACCTTTTTATAGTTTGTTTCTGTCAAAACAAAGCCAAACATCTCTTGTTCCAAACCATGAAGCCTCTCTCTGCTGCTAAAGTTGACTCTATCATCCAATTGCTCAAAACTGGTCATTCTAGCCACTACATCTCCTCTTACCTTGGTGTCTCTGTTGGCTCTATCTCTACCATTCGAAGGAAACACTGTCCTGATATACCCAAGGCCACTGGTGGTCGCCCATCCAAGATATTCCCCTCCAACATCTACCATATTGTATTGCTCATGCAAAGAGGGAAGATTGAGAACATAACCCAGGGTACCCAGGTGCTCAAAAACAATCTCAATGAACCAGTGACATCCAAGACTGTAAGGAGGAACCTGAAGAAGGCTGGGATGATGGAAGTTGTAAAGAGAAAGAAGCCACTTCTTAGTGCAAGGCATAGGAAGGTAAGGAGGGAGTTTTCAGAAGCTCATCTGGAGTAGACTCTAGAGGACTGGAAGCATGTTGTCTGGTCAGATGAGACCAAAATCAATTGATTGGGGTCAGATAGAAGGAGATGGGTATACAACAAGGCTGGAGAGCCTTTGAATAATAGGCTAGTTGAGGGAACAGTGAAGTTTGGTGGAGGTTCTGTGATGGTATGAGGTTATATGTTGTGAGTGTAGTAAAATTAGGTCCACTCAATCCGACTTTGAGTCCCACGGTGCCATAGCTGATGCTATTGCGTGATCTACATTGTTATTTCTTTTCCATTCATTACAATTGTTTCAGCCACTGTCCTTTATCTTCCTTTCTAGTCATATAAAGGAACCAACCGAGACAATAGATTGTGTACCATATATATAGTATGCTTAGACCGATGTAGAGCTCCAGTTTGCTCAACTGTAGCTTACATTGTCTAAGGTATAGTACCTAATATATTTAGTTTGCTCAACTGTAGCTTACATTGTCTAAGTTGTCTTCACAATAGTGAGAAGGACCTTTCCATACTGCCAAAATTGATGGAAGGATGGATGGGGAGTTGTACAGGCAGTTTTTGGATGATGAGCTTTAGGCTAGCCTAGAGTATTATAGTAAAGATTCTACTGACATTATTTTTCAACAGGATAATGACCCCAAGCACATGTGTAAGAAGGCTACTGAGTGATTTTCTGCCCGTGGCTATGAGGTTATGAAGTGGCCAGCTCAGTCCCCTGACCTAAACCCCATTGAACACCTCTGGACTATTGTCAAAAAGCACCTTTCTGACTATGAACACCCCCCTAGTAGAGTGCATGAGCTATGGGAGAGGATTGGAATGGAATGGGAGAAGATAGAGCCAGAGGTGTGTCAGAAGTTGATTGAGAGCATGCCTAGGCAGTGATGAGAGCAAATGGGGGCTTTACCAAGTACTGATATATACCATTTCTTGTTTAAAAAATGTGAGGGACAAAACCATTCAAATGCTTCATTTTTTAAAATAATTAATATCTCAATGAATATTGAGAGTTTTATAATCACCTTGATTGTGACCACAAGTTCAGAAGCAGGGCTATCTCCACTAATTATATCATATTTTTTCATTATGTAATCCTCCCATTATTTACAGTACAACACAAATGTTCAAAAACACTTGAACAGTTTTGTCCCCTACTGTATGGCTCTCCATATACTTTTGCATTTGCATGGTCTCTTTTATTAGTTATCAATGGTCTATCTATTTGCAGGTTTCTATTCTACATCTCCCAAATACCCATCTCAAGTTTCTCTTTATTTCTCATATTCTCAGCCCATTTATTTCTCTCTAATTATTCTATCAAAGTCAATTCACCCAACTGAGACTCTCAAGATCCTCAGCATGTCTCACTTGTCTCTTTTCTCTCCTATATCTTTCTGTATCTGTCTTATTCTTTTTCATTCAGTTCAGTTCATTCTGTTCTCAACTGAGTTTTATTCAAAAAAAAAAATTATACAAAAAAATTATTGCTCTGTTTCCTTCAGAGTTTCCTTTAAAAAAAAGGGGGGCGAATACACCCCTACTCTGAGAATTTATTGATCATATCCACGAACAAAGTGTCTTCAAAGAGTTCGGGCTTCCAATCCCACAGCATGCAAATCGAACGACGTTTCTAGGTACTCCAGAAATGTACGTGTATTCGATGCATGCTGTGGATTGGAAGCCCGAACAAGACACTTTGTTCGTGGACATGTAACACGAACATTGCTTATCGCACACAAATATTAAAAAATAGCCCTCAAAAGTGGCACGAACAATAAATTTAACATCTCAATCACCAAAAAAAATATAATAATAATCCACCTTGGACCGGCCCCCAATTCACGATCACAGTATAGTGAGACTACAGCAAAAAAAAAAAAAACAATCATGTCTAACTCCTCTACAACTTGTTATGAGCTAGAGCTAGAACAGACTAGACATGCTCAGTCATGTGTCATATAAGTGGCAGAATGTGAAAATATGACTAAAGCAAAAAGGCTGGAAGGAAAGGTTCCGATTTTACACTAATCTACGAAGGAACTAGAAGTAGAAAATAGGGACAATAAAAGGAACATTGATGTGGAGGGAATAAATCACAGCGTCATAGCTGGAGGTGAAACGTGTGGACGTGTATATAGTTGTAGACCCACATACTGACATATCCCAACACCCCCCCTCATGCGATACCTAATTTAGCACCCCAAGACAGAGTAGATATCCCAACACCAAATAAGATTGTAAATATTCCATATCCCGAGTGTGATATCCCCACCATCAATCAAACTCAACTCCACAACCGACGCAAGAGACTCATCTGAAACTCCAGCACATTATCCCTAACACAACAAACCTTCCTCCACTTTTTTTTTTAATTTCAACCCCAGTAGTACATTCAGGTCCTAGCTGTGATCTGTGACTGACACAAAAACACTCATGCCACAACCATAAACAACCATCAACTTATTTGTATACACTCGTGTAGCATGTAGCAACAATAAATAAAAAACCCTTTACATGAAACGAACGAACGAACGACACACGCAAAAGGGGCGGGGCGGGCATCACCTCTAAAACAACAACTATTCCTCCAGACACTCTCTCAACACTACCAAAAAGCATTGGGAGGAATAAAAAAAATCCAGGTAAAAAAAAAAATTCATCAAAATCACAAGAAAAAAAGGTTTCTCAGACGATCTCATATCCGTTCTTCGTAAGAAAAGTACGAGGTGGGGGGGGGGATAGTTATGTGGGGGTGGGGTATATATACGGTTAGTAAGAGAAGATCATGAGCCATGGATTGAGCACGATCTAGGTGAAGGGAAACAGGTCAACCCATACTCAATGAAGCAGTGAGGACACGGCGTGCTTACCGGGAAAAGAATGTGACAGCCCGCAGTAAGGCTATTATGAAACAATCAAAATGAGACTTTCAACTTTCAGAGAAAATGAATGAATACGCACGCCATGGGGAATACAACGGCCCAATTAGACCCAGGGATCTGCCACCCGGCCGGGACAAGCGGCGTAGTGACAATAATCATCCCAATCACCGCCATGAACGAGAGCAAAAAGGACAGCCAAAAGCGGCGCAAGATGCGAGGTCCCTCGATGAAAAAGTTGGAGCGCTCCACTTCCTTTTTTGTCGCTTGCCAAGTCATGTTGTAGGAAAAGAGATGTGCGAGAAGGGCTGTGGAGAGATGGATCCCGAGACCTCCGAAAAAGAATAAGCTAATGTGATGGTCGATAAGTGTTGACAGAGAATAAAAAAAAGGCAAAATACACACAAGAATGGAACCCATTTCATGTTCTCAATGAAAGAATCGATCTATACCAACACAATCAGCCGCGCAGAAAATAAAAGATAAAAGATAAAACCCAAGTCAACGCACAAGGTTCCTTTGCCCGAGACGGTATTCTAGCATGGTAAAGCCGAGATTCCCAGAGCCAGGAAATACGACCATACACGCAAGCCAGACTTCAAAACTTTTAAGGTAAAACCCGTCAATGGAGATGGTGAACCCGAGCAAGAGGTAATTGAGCAGAGAGAGCGTGGTCCCAGCAGCAATACCATCTGCGTATATAAGATGAGAACAAAATCTCCATGTAGCACAAGGGAAGTACTTGCAGTACGAGAACATGTAGGCCAACATACTGATTTTGTAGTGCTGGAGGAGATAGGTCAGGCAGACCACCCGCAAGTATAACGAATAAGACGTACGAGGGGCGCATCTGACCACACGAACTGCCGCAGCTGCGCATTGATAGGACCTTTACGCCACCAATGAATGAGGGGGTTAAACAAGAGCCTTCACAACACCAGTACATCAATCCATGGGCTCACAAATATCAGGTAGGAACACTCACTCATTGCACCCATACGCATACTTCTCCCACCGATTCAGCTCGTCGTCACACGTCAGCGACACGCCCTCTTTGAATCCGCCGTTGGAATACGAAGCCCAGCGAATCGTATACCCAGCAAGCTGCAGGCGCAGCGCCATGTCAAAGTCCTCTGACACGTTGGACTCGGACCAGATCTTGCGCTTGCCGTCGGCAGGGTCGATGAAGGAGGCGTCTTGGATGGCTTCCCAGCGAAGGAAGCTGGGAGGAGAGCAGGTTAAGTTAAGGAAGGGAGGGGGAGCGGCAGGGAGGTAACTCACGCGTTATGTCCGACGAAAGGGGCGATTTCTCCGTTGGCGCAGACTGGAAGCGCGTCGGTGAGGAAACAAGGAACGGCGAGTAGGACAAAGACATACCCATTGAAATACACTTGTTAATCCTTCTTGTGAAATGTGCAATTCCGTTCTCGAACCAATGATGAGCGACCTGCATCACATCTACTCTCACCAACAATCGAGCACCAGTCAGCCATATACCAACTACACCTTCCCCAAACCCGCACTCACCGGACTCATGCTGAATAATTGCCACCTCAGGACTCTCAGCCAACTCCCTAGCAGCATCCCTAAAACAATCCTCCGGCACAACCGTATCCGAGTCCACAATCAATATAATCTCGCCAACACGTATCGCACGTCCATTAGAAGCCCACGGCATCCACCGCCTCCCAGTTTCCTCATACGTCTCCTCCAGCGCAAGCTGCAGAGCTCGTTCCTCGATATCAATATCCACATCTGCCATCGTACTCGTCGTACTCATCGTCAAGCCGGTCACGCCAGACCTCGCAGAGTTCGAGCTCGCATTCACATTCACACCAAGACCACCACCACCACCGACAGGATGTGGGCTACCAACCTCCCTCGCGGCCCGCTCTCTTTCCCGCTCCCGCTCCTCAAGGAGCTGCAATACAAATTTTTCAACTTTCAAGCTCACCGCGAGTCCGTAGTTCATGTTGCTTGCTTTCTTAAAGCGGCCTGCGCGGATGAAGCCAGAAGGCTGCCGCCCGATCGACACAGAGTGGGACTTGGATGGCTTCGTGGGGAGGGGGTCATGCTTGGGACGGGCGACCCATCCGATGCCATGTTGGGCGTAGAAGGCCTGCCGAGCAAGGCGTTCCTCAACAGAGATGATCTAGATGCGGCGTGTGAGCTACGCCGTTTACCAAACCGGATCCGCACAAAAAACCTACCTGCATTCCATCATCGTTAATAAATATAGTAGACGTCCCACCTTGACGTGCATAAGTCTGCATCGCCTTTTTCAAGGACTCCACGGAGGGCGCACTAGGCAAGGAAGCGTGAGATCACAAAGTAGGGTAGAAAAATTGCAAGAACCGGCGCTACTCACATAGTCATCTCCAAACTCTCCTTGTATACCGGCATCTGGATCGTGATGTGCGGGAGGTTCTCGTCGACGGCACGATTCGGGGCAGGTTTGATGGCAGAGTAGTACTTGGAGTTTTCGTGGTATTGAGCGACAGGGCCAATGCTAAGCGGGGTTATAAGCAAAATGGTTATAAGCAAAATGGTAGAACAGTGGAATAGGTGGGGTGCAAATAAAGTGAAATCCATGGAGGTTGGCATAAAGCCTAGCAATTCCAAAAGCAAAGTGCAGCGACGAAACTTACATATAAGAGATATTCCCCACAATCTGCAGACAGAAGAACAAACTGATGCAGAAGACAAACGGCATCGTGGCACAAAGCCCGAAGCGCGACAAGTTGCCGTCGAGACGCCACTCGGCAAGGAGAAGGCCTGAAGTACCAAGTGCTTTAGCTTTATCATGATCAGCGTGAACCAAACATGTACGCACGGAGACCGGTGCCCATAAATACTGCACAAACAAGCGTAATAACATATCAATAACGTCCTAAACTCAAAAAACACCTAACACTCACAAAATGCCAATGCGCACGCCAACCCTCCATAAAAGGCGGCCAACAGCTGTATCTTTCTCTTCCCACCCCTCGCCGGACCATCTTCGGCGTCGGGGTCCCCTTTCTCACCACTGACATTTGCATTGGAACTGGAGTTGGATACCGCAGGAGGCGGCGCTTTGGAGACATATCCAAAGCCCCAGCACGTGCGTCCTGTTTTCTGGGGCGGACGCTGTTTCATGGTGCGGGTCGTGCCGCTCCCCGAGCGAACGACTGAGGGCCCTGTGCCAGCCCCTGTGGTAAGGGGCTTTTCTGAGTCTGGGTCATCGACAGTCCCGGTGGCAGGCTGCGAGAGTGGGGAGGGAGCGCTGTTCGGGGAGAGGGCAGAGAATGTGCCAGGAGAGAAGGAGCTCATTCGGGAGGAGGAGGGGCGGGAGGGGGAGCTGAGCTGGCGCATGACAAGGGCGTTGAGCTTGCGTTGGAAGTCGTGGCAGGTGGGGATGATGGTATCGAGGGCATCAGACCACACGACTAGGACACGTTCGTCCCGCTGGGGAAGGAAGGGGGGATGTGAGACGAGGGAATAGTGAGGGAAAGAAAACTGCAACAGTAAACACTCACAATAAACGCTGCACACTGCTCCTTATCCGCCCTCGGCAATCTTGCCATTGTGTCCAGGATCTGTATGCGCGTCTCGGAGTCGACATGGAGTGCAGAGGCAGTGGGTGGTCTAGGAAGGGGATGGGAGAAGGTGAGAAAAAGAGGATGTGTATCAGACAGTGTAACAAGAGGTGAGAAAAGGAGATATAAATTATGAATAGGGAATGAATAAGGGCATCGTGAATCACTCGTGAAAAATCACAATCGAACACAGCATCACGCAGGGATCCAAAGATGCAAGCCTGGCAGAGTATCAGCCTGGCCATCCCGTGCGTGCGCATACACGGCTACAATGACAATGTATCGCTTCATCCACGACGCGTGGTAATAATAGCATGCGATGATGCTGTGCACGTGGTGACCAATGGCTGGGGATGTGTGCAACAGCCAGCGCTTGTGGCGCCGGATGGCGGCGCGGTGCGCCGGTCCAAATCAGGCAAGGCTGCAAGGCGCCTAATTGAAAGTAGATGATGATAATTAAATTGGAGGGCAGGGCAGGGCAGGGCCGGCAGTCAGGCTGCCAGGTAGGTTGGATGCGCCATTGCGCTACTGGTGATATGATGCGCCTCGATCTCTTGGTGAGATGATAGCGATTGCACCAAAACGCGAAGATGATAACAGTCGAGATGGGATTTGGGCCGATGCGATCGATGTGCGATGAGCATGGGCGACCCTAATTCCGAGATAGAGATGATCTGCGGCGTGCCATGTTTGGGACGGTGTCGTCCAGGGTGGGAAATGAAGAAAGAAAGAAAAAGAGAAGATGGGATATAAAAGAGAACAAGAAAACCAAATTCCTAAAAAAGAATAAGATGAGACAACTCACACACTCCCCAACGCAGCATGCACCGCGGCATTCCTAACTTTGACAGCAACAACCGGATTGAGGGTCCTCACCGCAGCCTCGAACGGTGCCAACGTGAGATTCTCATACGGGAACACGCGGTATTGCGCGCGCAGAAGCGGCGTGGCTTGCTGAGACAGAGGGCGAGTTTGCGGAGCCTGAGCGGATATGGCCTGCGAGGAGGGAAAGGGCGTCGGAGACAGCCCGGGGGTGGACGCGGCCGAAGAGTCGAGCAGCGCAGGGGTGGAGGAGGACGGCGTCGGATCCATGGAGGGTGCACCCGAGCCAGAGCCAGATCCGGATGGAAGCGCAGAGTCGCTGCTGCCCACGGCGACAGTCATACCTGGCAAGGACATACCGACGCCAACATCGACTTGGCCAGGCACGGACACGGTGGGGACGAGAGGCTCTGCAACGCGAAGACAGACACCAGCGGCAAGGTTCTCGGACAGCGGCTTGAACCACGCGTCGCCTTGGGTCTGGGGTTTGTCAGGATGGATAGCACGGACGAGAACGCAGACGGGAAGCGCACCTCACGGAATATGTGGTGCAGGATAGCATCGTACGCATCGTAGTCTGTCGCCATGAGTGAGCAGATGGGACAGGAAGAAAGCAGCGCAGGCCGTCAGTGGAGCAAGGGTGCCTCGTGCCCTTTTGTACATGCGCTCACGCGAAAGAAGCAGGGGAACACGCTGGGCCAGAACCGATCGCCATTGAATGGCG
>QLPI01000080.1:0-14069 GCA_003314275.1 Chroogomphus rutilus
AAGATTGTTGGGTAGACAAACAGCTGCCAAATCGCAGGAATTACGGATGAAGGTAATGTAGATTTTGTAAGACCTTGTGAAACGTGTATTTGGGAAGTAAGAAAAACAAGCTCCTATAGACGTGTGTTTCTGCAGCAAAAACTGCGTCCGCTGTAGTGAGATTTGACAAAACATCATTGCGGCGTATGTACTCACCGAAAATTGCCTTGGCGGTCTCCACCCGTCCAACCCATAATGTCCAACACATGGAGTACACTATAATCTTCCAGCTTTCGTGTATGAGACAGTCTAAAATGGTAGAGGCGGCAGAGACGAGAGATGTGTCATGATCGTCGTCCTTTTAAACCTGACTGCTTGGATCTGAAAGAGGCATGTTTCAGTTGAGAGATGCTGTATTGATTTTTAACATACCAGTCCCGGAACTTAAGAATATTTCTTAGAGACTGAGAAACCTCTTTTACCCCGAGGTACTGGAGCAAGAGCAACCCAATTTGGTATCCAAGTCCACTGGGAGGACCATCTCAATATATACCAGCTACATCGTGGTCTCCTATGAGCATCTGATCATCGTTCATCTCCAGCAGCTCAGCCTACATGATGTTATGTTCTTATTAGCGAACTGCGTTGTCTGTTTCCGAACCTTGGGAAGCTTATCCTTCGGGAGTGATCCGCGCTGTAAGCTCTCGGATGCGATGTTTTCACTAGGAACAAGCGAAGCGAGATGTGCCACCCCTTCATGAAGTATCGAAGGCTCGTCTTCCAAAATGTCGTTTGCATCAAGTGAGGGTCCAGAGAATGTGTCCAAGTTTCTTGTTATATCAACACGTTAGTCGCGGTTCTATAATATAAAATGCTAGGGTTGAAACAAACGTGACAAACATTTGATGAACCGGTGTCTGTTCTTCTAATGCAACTATATATTTTACCTATCTTCAAGGTTCCTGTGAACCCGTTTCAAAAGGTGGAAAATAGGGTATTGGGTTGTTGAGGTGAAAAGAATGACCAGACTGGGAATTGAACCCAGGGCTATAGCGAATATAGCTATGGTGTTAACCACTACACCATCTAGTCTGCATGGGTAACCTTTCAGGATGACTCATATAATGAAGACCACTTCATGTTGAGTGACAGAGCCCTAGTTAGTTATCAGATTGTCAATACTACTCATAGAGCTCTGTGTTGTCTTAGAAATACATTAAGACTCATGAGGTATGAATAGTATGTGGGATTAGACAACCCAACATGGGTTACTTCATCTCTAGAAATATGGAGCAACTATTAAATGAACTCATCGAACCCTGGAAATGTCCTCGTATCAGAAACGGGTAGTTCTCAGATATAATGATATATTGATATAGTTACTTTCTCAGGGTAAATATCCCTAGTCTCAAATCCAATCGAAAGGGAGATTTACACAGCAGGGAGCACCTATAAATTTCGAGGGCGGATATTGGAGTTTCTGGCATCAGGATCATCCATGGAACATTGTTCACAATGCATTTGGTAGCTATGCAAGCACCAGTATTCCCCCTCGCCAACATATAGGGAGCACATAGATGACGATTTAGTACAAATGTATAAACTAAATTGCTTGGGTCTTATCCCCTTGTGATTGTTAATGTCGTTTGATGGCACGTGTGCCGGCATCGCAGACGGCAGCGCCGAGGTCCGCTCCGACGTATACGTGTGTTCGGGCTGCGAGGGATGCTAGCTCTGCGACAGTAAGAGAATGTGGGGTCTTGGATAGGAGGACTTTGAGAATGGCCAGTCTCACGGTGGCGTCGGGGATGCCTGGAGTACATTAATGCTGGGACATGGAACAACATATCGAAGTCTAACCTACCGATTTCAATTTCGCGGTCGAACCTCCCGGGGCGACGCAACGCCGGGTCAATGGCGTTGGGCCGGTTTGTCGTAGCTACCACGATGACTCTCTTGCTGTCATGCTCACCCACGCCATCCATCTCCGTCAAAAGGGTTGCCACGACCCTTTTCTCCACATCTCCATCCGCACCGTCTTCCCTCCTCAGACACAATGCATCTATTTCGTCAATGATAACTACACATGGGCTCTTCTCTCGTGCCTCGCAGAATAGATCCCGTAACTTCGCCTCCGTGTCTCCATGGTATGCAGAGGCGAGACTTGGCCCAGATATGCCCAGTGCGAGTGAACGCGTCGAAGTGGCTACGGCGTGTGCGAGGTAAGTCTTTCCCGTGCCTGGTGGCCCATGCAGGAGTATCCCGCGGGGAGCTTTGAGTCCTGCACAGTCGAGGGATGCCCGAACACGGCTAGCGGTGAAGAATGTGGCAGAGTGTACCGAAGTGGTCAAAAAGATCTGGGCGGGTTAGTGGTATCTCTATGAGATCTGGGATTTCGGCGATCTGTTTGTCAAGGCCGCCAATTGATGAATAGGCAAGAGGCGTTTCTGAGGGAGGTGATGCCTGACACGAAGCTGAGTTGGTATAAAATCTGCTTAAAAAAAAAGGCAGCGTACGACGTCTTCTGATTGATCCTTGCCTGGTGGTTCAACTATAACTTCTGTATCCAACCCACGTCCCACACTGACTGCCCTCCTGAAACACTACCACTGGAACCCAGGGACATATGGTTTATTCCATTCGCAAGGCCAGACACCGAGTCCTGAGAGCTGGTCATTGCTGTAATGATTTCAAACCGACGGAGTCTGCCTTCTTAGGTTACCTCAACAACTCAACTTGATACGGCGTCAAATATTTCAAGTCAACTGTGAAAAACAACAGTTTGAGTTGATTAGCTCTTGTCTAGTGCAAAACTTACCCAGTGTTTCTCGAAGGAAAAGAGAGAGCCATTGTCATCGGTTATTGTTATCAGTGTCTTGGCATTGTATGGTTCGCTTCTGGTGTGGATATGTCCCTAGAGACGAGAGGCTCTCGCATAAGCGGACGGTCTGCACGGTTTCGATGTCCCGTAAGGTGATGGTTCCAGGCCGACTTTTTTTACAGCCAGACGGCAATACAGCAACACGTGCTTCTGCACCCTCAGCCAGGCGGGATGTAAGAAGGAGATGGGAGAAAAGTTGAATACCTATTCAAAGGATAGATAAGCCATGTTCAACAGCCACGATACAATAAAGACACAAACTTGTATGAGCCAACTCCAGGGACGGCCATGCAATTCCGATGGCGAATGGTATATCCCCTCCCTAACCAAGAACAGCATATTAGAAGAAATAATCTATAAGATATAGTAAAAAGCTCGCACACTTGATTCATCCCAAGACGCAGCCACACTGACAACATCGCCAGCAGCAACTTTAGATGCGCGTAGTATTTCTGCATTCATTACGACTCTGCGGGCAGCTCTTGACACAGAACATGAAGGGTCTGTGAGTTCTGCTTTGAACAATTTTGTGGATAGTGTTGCCATAGCATATTCTCAGCTAGCCTAGTAGATAAGTAAGTGCACGTATAATGAGTGCGAGCCGTCTTACTTTGGATGTTGCAGCAAAGACTTAGTTAAAGGACACGTTTTGCCTCTGAGGGTGATAATAAACACTGTGGCTTCAATGTGGCTTACAGATCACCTCTGTCCCACTCTCCGCTGATCAGGTTTAACTTAAGTAATGGGATATTCGTGGTCTTGCTCCATCGTACATCCCTGATTCACTTAATCCAGAATAAGCGAGGTATAATATGGCATCCATATGGAATAAATTGACATATTGGATCTACTCTATCACAATCCAATCGGGGCGTGTGTAATCTAACTAAGACCTCCTGTGGTTGACCGTGGTGTACTGTATCAACTCTTACTTACTGCGAACCGGATTCGGTCCACACCAATCTGATCTCAAATATCGCTCTTGAGAAATACATACTCCAAACAAAACTATCAACACCAGTACTCCATCCTAGCTTCTGCTTCGGGGTGGTGACAAAGCGCCATTGGGCGTGATGAATTATATACGGCACACCAAATCAGCTCCTTCTCAGTCCATGCCTGATCTATCCCAATCTCATCCGATTTCAGTTATGTATTAGGTCAAACCCGATTCCGACCTCACTCTGGTCTAACCTATTCTGATAACGGTAATCTTACTGATGGGCAAGTAACATATAGAAGTCGTGTGGCCTAGAGGATCAACTCCATATCCAGATGAGCCTTATTGACGCATATTGATTTTACAGAGAATGTCTAAAACCAAGACCAAAATGTTCCTGCAAATAAAAAAAAATAAAAACTTTAAACTTTAACCAGATGATATGAATCATATGTTCCCGATTGCACCATCAAGTATGATGAAGAATAAACAATGAAGCACTGTCGTTTGGGGTCATCGAGTGTAGCGTACTGTGCGGCATACTGATCACATTGCGAGATCAAGTCTGATCTAATCTCACCAAGACCTAATCAGCGCGATCGAGTATACAATCCATATATATAACTTGCATGACAGGCATGGTGTGCCGTACCAGATCATTTTTGAGCGCGATTGGGTTTGGTAATGGCTATTATGCACGATCTGTCATGGTTGAATAAACAATGTCGCGTCCATGTCGCGTCGCGTGGGATACGGCGCAATGTCGCGGATCGAGTCCGCCTGACAAGTCGACTCTTGCTAATTGTGGGTGTGTAACACTGACTTGCATGATAATTGTTGAACAGTAAAGTTCACATGGCGCATTGAGGGCGTAAACGGATTCTTACCTGAGCCGAATTCGATTAGGTGTGATTTTCAACAATCGGTAGTGCAACCCAGATTGCGACAAATAAATAACCTGACATCCATTCATATGGCGTGTGACACTGTGTGTAAGGTATTGTGCGGCAGCATGTTCGGAATGCACAACCTAGCTGAACGGATAACTATTTAAGAGTTGTCAATAATCAAAGAAATCTGTCATTGGGTTACTTTTCAATATTTGCGATGGATAAAATGTAAGTGAAAATTGTCATGTCGGCCAGAGCTCTAATTATGTACACTCGGGAACACACGGCCACACGCATGTTTCCACCGCTCAACAGTTCAGGTCTAATCTCATTAACCATGTGCGATAGGTGGTTTAACTCTGGTTGGCATCAAGAACGATATGTTTTGGGAAATTTCCAGCACTTGTCAAATAACCCCGGAAGGAACAGATGTGATTCGAGACAGCGTTGTTTCTCCGTCATCCACAGGGATGTGTGACCAACGCGCTTGGGCATATCGTTTGGTTAAGTCCCCAGCATCAAACAAAACCGTTGAGCGCATACCAGATTACGCTAAACCGGGACTCAGAGTTGGCCGGAGGTGATCCAGTGTATTTATCACGTGGCAACCAGGGTTGACCTATATTAGATCAAGTTACCCGGATCGGAACTCGGAGCTGATCCGAAGCACCTCACGTGAAGCACATGATCAGGGTCGCGCGACCCATTTGATCAAGATTACCGGTCTTGATTGTGGACGGCTTCTATAACGTGACACTCAGGCACCCGCCGCTGATGGGCACGATTACCGATATCAGATTATGAGTGACAAGAGCAAATCGGAACATGGTGGCGGATTCTATATTACTTGACGATCAGGGTCGCATCACTGATTGAGTATGATTACCGATGACCTCTGTACGACACTTTCCGAGCACCGTCGCATCATCGATTGAGTATGATTACCGATAATTTCTATTTGGTACCTGGCGATCAGGGTCGCATCACCGATTAAGTATGATTACCGATGAAATACCCGCGGATCAGGTCCTATCAGCGATTGTGTATGATTACCGATGATGTCGTTGATATCTATGTGGAACTTGACGATTAGGTCCCATCATGGATTAAGTGTAATTGAAGATGATGGCTATGTTGTACCTGGTGATCAGGTCCTATCACGGATGAAGTATAATTGCCGATGGTCTCTATATGGTACATGGAGATCAGGTCCCATCATGGATTAAGTATAATTGCCGTTGATGCTAATATGGTACCTGTCGATCAGGTCCGATCATCCATTGATTATAATTGCCGCTGATGCTTATATTGTTCTTGGCGATCAGGTCCCATCACGCATCGACTTAATTGCCGCTGATGACTGCCGAACACATCGTGACACACAAACCCACACCGTGACCAAACCGTGACCGACAACTAAACCGTGACCGACAACCACACCGTGACCGACAACCAAACCGTGACCGGCAACCAAACCGTGACCGACAACCAAACCGTGACCGACAACCAAACCGTGACCAACAACCAACCCGTGACCGACACCAACCCGTGACTGACAACCAAACCGTGACCGACACCAAACCGCGACCGACAAACAGATCGTGACCAAGACGAGTCACAACTAAACCGGACTTGTGGTTGAGTGGGGCATCTGGAAAAAGACCCGTGTGGTTCAAGATGGTCACTGGATTTCTCGTTCCACACCTCCCGTTGTGCTCCTTTAGAAGCCAATCAAATGGAAGTCAAGACATGAGGGATAAAACATATGCATGATCGGGGGATGAGATTGATGAGGTGAAATAATTTACAGAATCAACTATTCCGTATTCAACAATCACTTGTACCAATACCGATGATCCACCCCATGCAAAACCTAACAACGTACTTGCCGGTAAGGTACTCATCGTAATACATTCAAGGAAAGTGTGCAAGAGTACTCCCACACACTTTCCAAAAAAGAGTTTCAAGGCAATGAAAAGGAAGACGGCTTGAAAATGAAATATAGTACGAAAGGGAGAATGGTTACAAGCACCAGCTCAGAATGAACACTGTTGGCCCGCGTAACGAACACTGAATAAGGATGTTGATGAGGTACTGATGAGGTGAAAATCATTGCAAAGATTAGAACAATGTAATGGAGACTAACTAGAATATTCGGGACGATCTTTGCAATTCCTACGAGGATAATGTTATCACTTGCAAGAAATTCATGGTTCGTGTTACATGAAATGTCAAGAGTAGATGCCTGGTCAGGCACAACATGGGTAGATTGGGCATGCCGACCAGCGATTGATTGCATATCTTATTGCCCACCAGTTCGAGAAAGATTAGAGAGGAACCAGGTGCGCCAATAGCACCCGTAAGAACAGTGTGGTGGAAATACCTGTACATTGATAACGAGTGAAAATATATGAGCGGGACACACTAGGTTTCCAAGTTTGAATAATCTTACAAAAATGAACAAAAACCTATAAATAGCCTGGTGAGAGTAAAGGCTGGCAAGATTATGAGCACCGCACCAAGATAATATTTTCACTTCATAGGCCATTCTGACATCGCTGACTACTCCTCTGAGGAAGGGTACTATCTCAATCACCATCGCACCAAAAGCGCCGAAGAAGCGTGATACCAAGGTCCTGACAGTATGGTACTTTACCGCCAGGATGGGCAATAGAACAATCCATTATTACTATTCGTAGGGGAAAGATCCATCATATTGGTCATAGATAGTCCTTGAACTGATTTGGATCAAAAACTTCTTCTGTCAGAGAGATTAGCAGTCCTGTCCAGAGTATGACCCAATTAAATTTCAGAAAACAGGAACGGTTTATATATTTTCGTACCGGCATCCAGTATATCGAACCATGTGCCAAGTATAACGTGGGGCCATATAGAGCTGCTTAGGCGCGTTCCGAATCAAGCAAGATGAACATGACTTAAACACTTCCATCATAATATGGTGAAAGAAAGCTTCTGTTTGTTTACGGGTTGTCCAAGTAATGATCATAATTATTGTCCTATGAAAGAGGGGCAACCAGGAGGGCCAACAATCATAAGCTCGGATTCACAGGATGCCTTTGTAATAATTCCAATACAAGAATATGTAAATGTACAAGTTCACGTCCATAAACAAATGAACGCACAAGATACCACTCGTAATCTTTGCTGAGAGTCCTTCACCTGGTTCCTGTAATGCACATAAGTTTACAGCCGTACATATACGGAGGGTCAGTGGTGCGGAGAAGCCGTCCGGATATTATACAATATCCATGAAGATTGTTTTTTTAGTTTAGTGCATTCTGCAAGACAAAGTAGTTCTCGGATCATAGTTAACATATTAAACTTGACACAACCGGAGTTGCTTCCGCATTTAACCTTTGTGATTTACAGCCGTCAATGCACCAGCACTTCGATGATGCAGGAGCATTCCACGTAAGGAAAGGAAAGCGAACGTGTGCCATTGTATTTGAGTTTCTGTAAACGCTATCAGGGCGGGATCCAAGAGTGATATATGCAGGAGAAATTATTTTTTTGCGACACGGTCATTGAACTCAGCAAATAGGATAGAGATCGCAGTTGCTGATGAAATATATGACCAAGATATCATAGGCTTTACATCCTAGGAGATCGAAAGTAAGTGCCAGGGTAAATGGGGAACACCCCGCTCAATAAGTCTCCCATCACATGACACATCCCTAGGTTGTGTCACCATTTGTAGTGCCAGGCGAATACAAAGCAGCTTTTCGCGTTCAATCTAAAATCGGTCATAATCCACGACCAAAGATCAAGAACGGTCAGATTACAGCTCAGAAAATTGTAAAGAGCTCTCGGAGCTTTCGGTGTGCGATTTCAGAGGGACCCATGAGCTGAGGGGAGAAGTGACAGCTTTATATGATGCTTGAGACACGTAGTGAAAAATACCGTAGGGTTGACTCTCTGTAATTCAAATTTGTGGCTGTTCGCTGAACATTTGGTCAATTTCCATGTCGGCGTTGGATTCCCCAGGTTACCGCAAAGCACGCGAAGGAGATGGATGTTGAATATTCCACTGACGGACAGATGGACTGAAATGGATTGCTACAGAGAATGATTTGGGAAATCAAAGATTCAAATGATAGGACACAGGAAGAAAGATTGTTGGAAGACAAACAGCTGCCTGACAAGCATTGGATGAACCCGTGTCTGTTATTTCAATTAACTATATATTTTACCTATTTTCAAGGTTCCTGTGAACCCGTTTCACAAGGTGGAAAATAGGGTGTTGGGTTACTTCATCTCTAGAAATATGGAGCAATTATTAAATGAACCCATCGAACCCTGGAAATGTCCTCGTATCAGAAACGGGTAGTTCTCAGATATACTGATATATTGATATAGTTACTTTCTCAGGGTAAATATCCCTAGTCTCAAATCCAATCGAAAGGGAGATTTACACAGCAGGGAGCACCTATAAATTTTGAGGGCGGATATTAGAGTTTCTGGCATCAGGATCATCCATGGAACATTGTTCACAATGCATTTGGTAGCTATGCAAGCACCAGAATTCCCCCTCGCCAACATATAGGGAGCACATAGCTGACGATTTAGTATGAATGTATAGACTAAATTGCTTGGGTCTTATCCCCTTGTGATTGTTAATGTTGTTTGATGGCGCGTGTGCCGGCATCACGGACGACAGCGCCGAGGTCCGCTCCAACGTATACATGTGTTCGGGCTGCGAGGGATGCTAGCTCTGCGGCAGTAAGAGAATGTGGGGTCTTGGATAGGAGGACTTTGTGTTAGAATCAATGGAATTTTTGAGTGGTTATATATTTTTTTCTGTTCACTTCAGCACTAAAACTCAAATATCTCCCCCAATTCTATTCCCCTCAAAGCGCAACTTATTACAGGCCTTACAGACAATATAAAGAAGCTACAGAAATATTTCTGTGATTTTAGGGACGATTATGGACGAATACCACCTACATGGTCTGGTACCTGACCCAAGGATCAAACTGCCCTTCAGGGCTGATGGAAGGGACATCATTGATGGGCAAGAAATTTTAATAATGAATGTTTTTCCTTGAAATCTTCTATCTTTTTCCAGGGCATGGCCCAAATCTTTCCTTTGCCCACATACCCACGTTCAATCACGCACCCGGCCGTATCAGAACGGTCTCCGATTACAGTCCGATAATTTTTCACGATTACACAGCCTTTTATTTCTTATAAATACCTAGCTGTATCTAGCTAAACTATAGACAAGTAGAGATTACATTTCTACATCCCCACTCTCACTAAACCTCGAGATAATATCAAAACTCCCTTCCGCGCTGAACCGAAGGTTAAGCGCCGGGCATCGCACTTTCCTATTTCAGACAAAAACCCCAGAAACTCGTCGTACCAATACCTGGATCAAGAGTTAAGTTCTCAGTACTAAATAACATTTTTACATTTCACCATCTATTATTTTTACCTTGTGGGAGGACCACAATTCCATAAACCGGCGCTTTGGCGCCCAGGCCGGTTTCCCGGAACGGCGCCTAAGCGGAGGCCAAACCCGGGACTCAGCTCCCAGTAGAATTGCTATAGAGCAACATTTTCCTTAACAATAAATATCGATAAAATAACCAGAAAATCCACAAGAATTTTCTCCTATTTATACAGCCAATACTTCAATATTCTACCCCAGGAAAACCACACAGAAATCTAATCTGCCATACCAAACTACACTTTGAGAATGGCCAGTCTCACGGTGGCATCGGGGATGCCTGGAGTGCAGTAATGCTGGGACACCGTCTTCCCTCCTCTGACACAATGAATCTACTTCTTCAATGATAACTACACATGGGCTCTTCTCTCGTGCCTCGCAGAATAGTTCCCGTAACTTTGCCTCCGTGTCTCCATGGTATGCAGATGCGAGACTTGGCCCAGATATGGCCAGTGCGAGTGAACGCGTCGAAGTGGCTACGGCACAGCCATACGGACAACATCGCCAGCAGCAACTTTAGATGCGCGTAGTATTTCTGCATTCATTACGACTCTGTGGGCAGCTCTTGAAGCAGAACATGAAGGGTCAGCGAGTTCCATTTTGAACAATGTTGTGGATAGTGTCGCCATAGCATATGCTCAGCTAACCTAGTAGATAAGTAAGTGAGCGTATAGTCAGTGCGAACCGTCTTACTTTGGATGGATGTTACGGCTAAGACTTAGTTAAGGACATGTTTTGCCTCGGTGCTACTAATATTGTAATCCATTGTGGCACTGTGACCTGTAAGTCAACAATTTATTGAAGGTGCCTGTATTCACAAAACTGTATGTTCAAGCATGCCAAATACACTGGTATTGGGTGACCATTGGATCATAGATGCTGCGTCGCTGGCTAGGCATTAGCCTTTGGATGATTTGCCAGTCACACTCTGTTCTCGCCAATGAGCACTTCAACGAATAGCTGCACATACGGCCATTACAGGATGGTCATCTATACACCCATTTTTCTTTCAAAATGCTACTTACGGGCGCAGTGCCATGCTCTCCCTTAACGCTGAACGTAGACGATGCACGTGAGTTGTCATGACGGATATCCATGCCACTTCTGCTCCTCATGGTTTATCTTACTTTTAGCTCAACATTACACGGTGCTTCTGCTGGTTCTTAAACAGATAATTCACGAATATGCAGTGATTGAGCTTCATCTTTCCCTCAATGCGGGGAAGTGGGATTATAGCTCGTGGGGTCACCCGGACGATCCAGGGGTAGGAAGTGGGGCAGAATTATGGGTGTGGATGGGAGATGGTGGAAATGTGAAGTGAGTGTTTTGTGCTCCATATATCTCCGTGTTGTTCTTTTTTTTACGATACGGGGCGATGAAGGTTTGGCACACGTTGGCAAGGACTGCGGAATGCTCTTGCAGGCCTTTTTTGTGCTTCTTTGGGTGAACTGGACGAGCGTCGTACTACCTCGCCTGTGTACGCATTTCAGCCAGATGGGGATCTTCCCACCGGTGCGCATACCAGAGTCTACACAGACGAGGTTCCTCCTTTCTAACTCACGCCTCCAGACACTCCACAACGCCTCGCATGCGCATTTCACCCATCCGAGAACATATTCACCGAGAACCTTACTCCTTTTATTAAACTATTACCCTGCAAGTCGCGTTCCGGGATCGCGTCGTTGCTCAATCCCCATCGGCTTTTTGACGCCGATTGTCACAGGCTCAGTGTACGTGTTCTGGGGAATGCGGACTTGGGGGTAGAGATGCAGCTTGGCGTGCAGGCTGTGTTTGATCCTGTTCGTCTTATTGCAGGAAAAAAACGAGGTGAGGACTTTTCCTTCATGTTGCTTTATAAAGATGTCTGACGATTAGTTGTTAGATTGGTCGTTCGCGGATATTTCGAGAGGACTATGGATAAGGCATGTCCGGTGGCAGAGTCGAGCACGGTCACGATAGAATTACCCGTTAACGATGCTTATGCTTTATCGCCAGAAGCAACCGAAAGCAGGAATGACTCGGCAATGTACGATGTCAACACGAGTAAGCAAGGTGCATTTCTTCTATTAGTTCAATGCGTTGAGATTAAATTTAGTTAAAAAATCATTGAATATCGGATTAAGTTATGTTCAAGAGGAAATTTTGCATATCGTATGTTGCTTTATGTTTTGTCCCTACCCATTTCTTTGATCATTATACCTCCCATCCCGCCATTCTGCATCCTTAACACCACTCTCCATTGTCCGCTCCCATACCGGAACATCACAAGCTAGTGGGCGTCTACACGTCTCCATCACAAACACATTCGCAGTGCCCCAGCGCGTGACATACCTAGAAACCCCACCATGGATCATACAATTCTACCTCCACACACTCGCCATCACTGTCAACGACGACCCGCAGCTGCGAGAAGACATTCTGGAGGAACTCACGTACACCCCTACCACCGCCAACTACCCGACGCTGCTCGAGCCGACGCTCCTCCTTCCGCCGCTTAGCACCGTACATCTAACGCTTGCGTTCGACGAGACGTTCCTGCGGTATACGGAACATCCGCGGGATGCGCAGCGCGGGTGGGACCTGCCTCCTGCCATACTGGTGCCCCTCCCCTTGTTGGAGTCTGCAAACGAGAGCTCGATGCTATCACGGATGTATACCAATACACTTCTTGTGGATCTTGCGACGCCGGATTTCAGCATGGCGTATAACGTGATTATTATGAGTAGTACCTTGATTGCACTCCTCTTTGGAAGTGTGTTTAATCTGCTGACAAGAAATCTTGTTGCGGTTAAGGTTGATTAATGCTTTCATTGGGTTTCTATTGTGTAATATATAGTGTAAGTGATGTTGACTTCGAGGCGTGTGACGGCTTTCGCTTCGACAGAGACGTGACTGAGAAAATCGGCTGGCTTTGGTGCGTTTTGGCAGTGTCACTTCCGCTGATATTTACGCATAAAGTCACGGTAACCCTTCGGCGAGTGAAGCCCTCGCTCATCCCCCTTAGGTCAGTTGATATTGGTTCATCACGCGCACGGGTGTCGTGCAATTTCGAAAGGTCGGCGTCGAGGCATAACGGGCGATAATGACACGTCGAACGGTGCACTGTCGGTCTGATCTCACTTTACAGTTAAGAAGTCATCAAGTGACTTTCACCGCAACTTTGAAGAAGCCTGAAGATCGTCCGACATAGTGGACAAATAAGCAGAGCACCTCTTAAACGTACAGGTTACGACAGCAGTTGCCATGCCAAGCGCTGACTCTTGAAGTCCTTGGCAATATACAAAAAGGGTGAAGGTCCAACAAGAACCAAGCTCTCCTATGCATTCTGGAAGGTCTTCATAAGTGTCTTAATAAATAATTCTGTCCCAATGCGTTCGACGACGAAATAGAAATCATATGGACCCTGAGAGCGTCCCAGAATCATCGTAATACCAATAACAATCACCCTCTTGTGAATTTTACTAACGAAGTTATTTTGAGAGAAATGGTGATTGCCTGAAGAGTTGTTCTTGTTAGACGTCAAAGGCTATTAATTCTTGCTTACATGATTATTTAAGTTCATCCTTCCAGTCACTTGATGCACGTCCACTGGTGCAGAGCGCCGCTTGAGCGAGGACGCCGCCATGACCATCTTCTCCATGTACACCGAGGCCCTAAAGCAATAGGCCTCCAACCACGGTACTCGCCTTAAGCAACGACACCCGCAGAACCGACCTCCCACCAGCATCATAGTCCCAGCGCGCGACGCCCGATAGCACCACCCAGATGCACGCCTCTGCAACGCCCGCACGGCCAGGCTCGTAGATTCCACTTGCCCGAAGAGTTGGTCCGGCTGCTTTGCGTGCGCCAATCTGCCCCACTGCTTTTTTAATACCATTTTAGCCCTTGTAGATACACAAAGCACAAGTT
>QLPI01000085.1:0-23647 GCA_003314275.1 Chroogomphus rutilus
CTTTAGGCTCTCATTCATTCCTATTGGCCCAATCGGGCAGCGAGGTTAGGCCTCGTGGTCCGAAGCACACACGCCCGTAGTATTTGGTCATGATTCCAAATTTGGACTAGGCACCCTCCATCTAAGCACCAAGTAATACCTGCTGCTTATTTAATTTGATCTACTTACACCGGTTTGCATTATGTAAGTCGCGCGCCAAATTGCACACGCATTTGCGCGGGCAAAAAGAGAACTGCAATTACTCAGTCAAATTGTAGCCATTCTGTCTGAAAATAAAACTATAACTTCTTCAACCCAATATGGAGGGCATGGCAGTGTAAAATCCATGTAAATTTGCCACAATAAAAATTGTTTTTCAGGCAGTTGGCCCTGATCAACCCCAGCTGCAGAACAGCTGTAGCAACACCAAATCAATTCAGACTTGTTAGATATTTTGCAGCAATATAATATACATATAGATGGAGGGCACCAACTACTTTTTGGTATATCAAAGTCCATTAGAATATTTTATATACTGTACTACAGTTGAGACAAGTAGTTTCTGCTTAATTATTGTTCTAGAGCCCTAAAAGACACAGTTCATTGGGAAAATGTGATATTAAATCACGCGAGATCAAAATGATACAAAGGGACCTCGACTGCCAGCCATCCTGTGGCCACACGCGGATTGCGAAGCAGTAGCTCAATAGTACCCTATCCTGGCATGCTCTTCGCGGTGCACGTGACATCATCTTCACATTCACGGGGCCCTCTTTGAGTCTATAGCACCTGCGGGTTTCCGACCTCCCTCCCTGGAGGAGCAAGAGCCTGAGGCGCGGGATTGTGGTGACAACGAACACGACAGCGGCAACGGCTCCTTTGGCATCTCCCGTGACCGCGGGCGTGCCAGCCACCATAACCACTATAACGACTGGCCCCAGGCGCCAGGTATGGCTGTAGACTCACCCTACTCAGCAGACCTGATTGTGACCTCAATGCAGCAGGACCAGGACCAAGATCGAGGCTCGGGAACAGCATTTGGAGCAAGACCATGGGCCTGGTGGTCTTTTCCTCGGTTATCTCGTCGTCTCCTCCGTCTGCATCTGCGGTCCGTTCCCGTTCCTCTACGAGTTCTGTGCTACGCTGACCCTCCATCCAGTCATGTTGTCCCTCGGCGAACTCGTCACCTTTCTGTACGTTGTCCCGCGCACGCCGCAATTGATAGCTCACTCACTGGGCACATAGGCCCGTAGCAGGTGGACAGGTCACACTCTCCGGCCGCTTCATCGACCCCGCGTTTGCATTCACGATGGGCTGGAAATACTGGTACTTGTGGGTCGTTACGTTATCTGGTATGTACATTCATACTAGACATACCCTCACCCTGCTGCGGACCACGAGGCCTAACCTCGCTGCCCGATTGGGCCAATAGGAATGAATGAGAGCCTAAAGTGGGTGGCAGTTGTCCCTGATGCCTGATTCCCGGTAGGATGCCTGATTCCCGGTAGAGGGAACTGCGACCGAGGCTCGCCGTTGCTCCTGCTGCCTGATTCCGGGTAGAGGGACTGCGACAAAGGCTCGCCTGTTGCTCCTGATGCCTGATTCCCGGTAGAGGGAGTACGACAAAGCCTCGCTTGTTGCTAAAAAAAGGGTATAGCTTCACACCATGAACTTTGGGGCAAAATGTAGATCGAAGGAATTTAGAATCCTAGAAATACTGTATTGACTCACTTAAGCGACGATCTCCTTGCTGTCTTATATACTCAAAAATACAATTACTAATATCTCTGTTACCAGATCCTCCGCGTTGTTTACAAACTTTCGGCGCTATACACATGACCACCTACTATGGGCGTCTGTGCTGCGGACCACGAGGCCTAACCAAGTTGCTGGATTGTACCTATGGGAATGACTGTCTAAACTGGTTGACAGTGTCCTTGATGCCTGATTCCCGGTGCAGGGAGTGCATCAAAGCGTTCGCGTGTTACTAAAAAAGGTTACAGTTTCACACCACCAACTTTTGGGCAACGTGTCGATCAAAGGAATCTAGAGGGCTAGAATAACCGTATTGACTGACTTCAGCGATGATCTCTTCGCTGTCTTATATACTCGTCAAACATCCATTTTATAATATCTGTGTTACAAGATCCTTCGCGTTGTTTACAAACTTTTGGCTTTATGCACGTCATGCATGGAGCCGACGATTTAGTTGGCTCGTTTTATCTCCGGTTCCCAAGCAGGGTTGCCACTTTACTTCAACATCAAAGGAAATACATACTCTGAAAGTAGTTATATTGTAAGCCTATGGAAAGAAGAAGAAGCCTGAGTGGAAAGACAGTGAAAAGACTATGGCAAAACCTCCTAAAGTTAATACTGAGATTATCATTTCAGGAAATTCAGGAAACTGAATGTGGATTACCAGAGATGACTGTTAAGAAGCTATAGCCAAATTTAGTATGAAATGATGTGGGGATAGATCCAGTTAGATCCTGTTGCTGGAGAAAGGACCAGGAGAGGACCATGCCTTGACTACATACTTCACACTTCATAAAAAAAAACAATGAATGTGGTATTTTCAGAGAGTAAGATACCTATGAAAAAAAATAGGTCTTCATTAATATCCTTTTAACATTGTATGTAGCAGAGACCTATGTTAAAAACAAAAGACAGTATTCTAAATGATATTTAACCTGTCAGGGGAACCCCAGCAAATGTAGCCAACCAATTATATATCCTGTGGTACCCTGCATGAGCAGCCTCTGAAGGTTTGTCATGTGTTTCACTTAGAATCCTGGGTCACTGATCCTTGGGTATACAGAGTCTCAGGTTACCATTCCAATCCTCAAAAAAGATAATTCCATCTTCTCTTTCAGAAAATAATGGTTGCTGAACATTTCTCCAGCTGGCTTCCTTTCTGATCCTGCTTCATACTTTGGAAAAATAGGGATCCATTTTGTAACCATAGAAAAACTCTTCCATTTCTTTAGGGTGGATTTCAGTGAGGAGGCTAAAGGTTTTAGCTGCTTGGAATGGCACAGAAATTCTTTTGGGGTGAGTTTCAGCTTCCACAGTGGTCTTCAGTGTGCTGATCTCCATTTTTTTGTTTTCTTCTTTGAATTGAGCCATCAGCTTTAGAGTCCTGGCATTGGATTGAGGAAAGATTTTTTCATAGAAGTCAGTGATAAAATTTTGGTCTGAATTCAGAACCATGTGTGCTGATCTATCTTGATCAGGTCCCTCTTGATATGGCACTCTCCTCTTGAGTCTGGAGATGGGGTTTACATTCGAATGGACTCTTCCTGCTCTGTGCACCACCTGGAGATCTGGATAGGATGAAAACACATTTCTCCAGGTAAGTAGTCTCCTGCTTACATTTTGGAAAGTCCTGCTCCAGACTAATGCTGCATGGTCTGTAACAGCTATGATTTTCTCTCCTTCAATGTAAGGCTGGAATTTCACCAATCCATCTCTCAGGGAAAGAGCTTCTCTTTTAGTGGGTAAGTAATTCCTCTCAACTGGTTTGAGTGTTCTTGACCAGTATGTAATAACTCTTTCCACTTTGACAGTAGTTTCTTCAAAATCTGGTCCCATGAAACCTCTTCAGGTAGGCTCTCTTCCTTACTGACTAGGATGACCAGGCTGGGAATTGGAGTCCTTTCTGGTAGGCCTTCCACAGCTTTTCATAAGTCTTTGTTCCCTTGTAGTCTTGTATTTTGATGGGCTGAACTTGTTGCAGAATGGCTGCTATGCCCACATCACAGACATCAGAATAAATCCTATAACCCAGGCCTGGGACAGCATAGGCACAACTGGTGAGCTAACCAGTGCTTCCTTGGACAGTCTAAAAGCTTCCTGTTGAGTGTTATGACTAAACAGTTATGGTTCAGTCCTTTGCAATAAAGACTCAGATATTGGGTAAGAACTACCTAAACAGTTATGGCTAAGTGAAGAAGCTAAACCTGTATCAAGCTGTGTCTAAGACTAAACATACTCACTTCAGTCCTTTGCAATAAAGACTGAAGTGTTGGAAAGTGAAATATGAATTATATATACCCTGACTTTAAATTCCCACACTCAAATATAGCCGCAGTCTTGGGCATTAGAAAATATGAAAGAAAAGAAAAGATATGGATGTTCAGAATGATACTGCCCTCTAGCCTTAAGCTTCACATTAAGTTTCTCCCCATTCCCATTTAGCATCCTTTTTGAGCAACTCAAACAAAAGGGCCACTAGCCAGGAATAAAAGAGGATGTTGTCAGGTATTGGAAATGCTGACCATGTGTGGGATGAGTGCTACTACAATAGTGCTAGCTTCACGGTGTTAGTAGGAATTGGCCAAGTCCTGGAGACCGATTGGGGTGGCTTGGCTTCAACGTACTCATGCATTGCACCCTACCTTCCATGCATGCCACTGATTTCTGACAGAGGAAGTACCTGTGAGAGTGCCAGCCTGAGGAAGGACTTCAGATGGGAGGAGGGAAGACAAGGAGGCTTATGCCAAGTTGATATCCAGAATGAGAAAGTATGTACATGCATGTGCTACTTATATAGGTTAAGAAGCAAGATGTGGGATAAGGAATGGAAAACAATAAGGTATGCAGAGCATGTTTGAGTATTGTCCACAATGATCAAGAATAGAATAAAAGAATGTAAATGAGAATAGAACAATGAAAATAGGATAATAGAAATGTGGCCAAGAGTAGGATAATAGAAGGTGACCGACTATAAAACACTAGGGTCATGGCTGAGGATATAACAAGGACAAAATGTCCTGAAGTGGAACGGGTTTGGGAATAAGGAGTGGATGGGGTGGGATTAATGAATGATGAATGAGGAAGGAGTGGATCAGGGATGGGAATGAGGAATGTAGATGGTGAAAGTGCTGAGCTAAGACCGATGTACCAAATGACTTGCATATGGCTTTGGTCACTTGCACATGGACATAGACTGATTGCATGGTCAGCAGTGCCGAGTTACCGGATACTCAGTATGTTCACTTGACAGATGTATGTAGTAACAAAGACCATCATTCCCAAGAAAGTCTGTAATTCATGTAGAATTCTTGGTTCAGCTAGATCTAATATAGCATCAACCTTTTATTTGTGAGTTGAGAGTCCAGGTCTGGACACCTTTTCTCCTGGGAGGAGGAGAGACTGACATGCCAAATGGCATTTGGGTAATGACAATGTAATTCCTGATTTACTGACTGCCTGGAACACTTGATCTAAATGATTTAAGTGATCTTCAAAGGCTTTTGAATAAATCACAATATCATCAATGTAAACCAGTGCAAAGATCCAGAGATATGGGGCCAGATCATTTTGCATGACCTTTTGGAAAATGGCTAGACCTTTCCTATAGCCAAATGGCATCTTCTTGAACTGGTAAAGCCCCCTGCATGTCTGGAAGGCTGTCTTTGCTTTGGCCTCAATGGCCATTTTTAACTGGGTGAATCCAGAAAGTTGATCCAGGGTGGTCAACCAATTTGACCCAGTGAGGGCCTGAAGAATAGTGTCTTGTCTTGGCAGTGGAAACTCATCTGGGACTACTTCTCATTGATTTTCCTATAATCAACACACATTCTTGATTTCCCTGATCTGTAGACAATAAGAACTGGGAATCCCTGTAGGCTTCTAGATGGTTCAATGACTTCCAGTTTGACCCAGGCATCCATTTGTTGATAAATGACTAACAATAACCAAACAAAGAACAATAGAACATAGTTGAAAATGATAGAAACAATATGCATAAAAGAATAAGCGAAGATAGAAGGAGATGGGATGAAGGGGAATGAACCAAGTGATTAACTGAATATACTCAGCCAAGACCATGTACTAGTGAAGAATAACTTGTCACTTGTGTGTGGGATTAGATGGTAGAGATTGTTCAGCTGGTATGACTGAGTGAACCGAAGCTCGGTATTGTGTACTTAACAGGCCCCTGCCAATCTGAACCCTGCCTGTAAGGGAAACCTACTTAGGTACTGATTCCAGTACCTGCTGGGAGACCAACAGTGGGACACTACCACAGCCCTGTGACATACCCAGGGCCTAACCCAGGGACTTGAACCCTGAGTTTACCCACAGGCACTATCTGTTATGATGTGAAGGAATAACATAATTGTAATTAAATGTAATATCTCCCAAAGGTAGACAATGGCGAGGTTGTCAAGTACATGTACCGAGATTCCAGTAATTCGGCAAGTACCGACCAAACAGTCAGTCTATGTCCACACACCAGTGTTCAAGCCACATACAGGTCACTTGGTGCGCCAACCTCAGCTCGGCACATTCACCATCTACATTCCTCACTTCCATCCTTCGTCCACTCTTACCCACTTACCATCCATTAATCCTGCCACATTCACTCCTTAATCCTCATCCCATCCTATCTCGGGACATCCTGTCCTTGTATTATCCTTGGCCATGACCTATTGTTTTATAGTTGGGGACTCTCTATTGTTCTATCCTTGGCCACGTTCCTATTATTCTATTTTTTATTGTTCTATCACCACTTACATTCCTCCATTCTAATTTTGCTCATTGTGGACAATGCCCCCATATGCTCTGCATACCTTATTGTCCTACATTCCTTATTCCACATGTTGCTTCTTAACCTATATAAGTAGGACATGCATGTACATACTTCCTCATTCTGGGTATCAACTAGGCTTAGGATCCTTACCTTCTCTTTCCTCTGTTAAGTCCTCTACTCAGGCTGACATCATCAGCACCCTCCCAATTATCCTATCTGTTACAAATCAGTGGCATGCACGGAGAGTAGGGTGCAACCCATGAGTACATTGAAGCCAAAGCCACTACTTTTGGCCTGCAGGACTTGGCCATTACCTGCCTGACCCCTCAGCATTACCAACACTTGACAGAGGTTCAGAATAGGGCCAGTATATTACACCCACCAGATTGCACTGGTCCCTAATTTCAGAATAGTGAGACAGAAGAGAGCTTAGTCGAAATCAAAGTCGATCATCTGACTGAAGACTAAACTACTGAATGTACAAGATCTTTATACTACTTTCAAATCTACAAGGAGTCGACTAGATTCCTATAATAGATGAGAAAGCCAAGGATCGTGAAAAGCGAGAACAGAAATGCTATGTCCCAATCTTGATCTCCTCTGTGACATTGAGGGGTGACATGTCACCCCAATTCCCAATGGAGTTACCCTATAAGGAATGTACAGTGACTCATAAAACTGAGTCAATGTTTGGTGCTTTTGGACTATTAATTGAATAGCTTTGAATCTAAAACATATATGAAAAAGGTGTTGGTGCATCAAAGAAAGAATCTGATCAGGGCTATGTAACCATTAAAAATTATGTAATTCCGATCAGGGGTGATGAAGATATGGGCAATTCAAATCAAGGGCCCATTGACTTAGTTTTGTGAGATGGTGTCAGAACAATCAGAATCTGATGCTCCATCTATTATATCTATTATATAACATGCAACCCTTGATAGATGGCTACTATGGTAACCTTATCTTTCATGAGAACTCAAATTAAGGTATTTAATCCCCTCCAACATGTCTAGAACTTTACTACACTCCAATGCACCCCACTTATATATATTGAGTGAAAAAAAGAAGTGAAAGAGAAATAAGAGACATAAGAGAAGAAAGAAACAAGTGAAACATGCTGAGATGTTTGGCAGATTTGGTTGTGATTAACGGATGGAAAGAGAAGGTGGTAGATGGACTGAGAGAGGTATCGGGAGTGGGAATGATCTGTAAGGTTGAGAATAGAGTGTTGGGAGGTTGGAAAAGAGGGGAATTCAGGATGGAAGTAAGTGTCAAGCCCGCAACACCGAGTACCGGCTCACTCGGGAATACCGACTAACCGGCCCCTGCCCACATCATCTCGCACTACCATGCGGCCTCGGCTCGGTACACCCGGTACATCTTATGGACCACTCCTCTCGTTCTATCCTCTTCATTGTTCCTTCACCCCCTATCCACTCCTTGATCCGTTTCCCCCAAACAACATGACGGCCACTCATTGTCCTGGCCACTGCCATTGTTTTATCTTAGGTCGTCCTCTATTGTTCTATTTTGCCCACCACTTCATTATCTTATTCTCAGCCATACTCTATTATCCTAATCCCACTTACATTCCTTATTCTATTTCTGGTCACTGTGGACAATGCCTCCATGTGGTTTCCTCATACCTTATTGTTTCCATTCCTTACGCCACCCTGTTCCACATCTTGCTTCTTAACTATATAAGTAGCGGAATGTATGTAGATAGTTCCTTACTCAGAATATCGATTTGGCTCGCACCCCTTTGTCCGTTTCCCATCCCTAAAGTCCTTCGCTCAAGCCGACGCCCTCGGCAACCTCACGAGGCTCCTCCCACTACCCAAATTAGTGGCATGCACGGGACAGCAGGGTGCAACGCATGAGCATGTTGAAGCCTAGCCACTCCGTAACGGTTTGCAGGACTTAACCGATATTTCGGCGTTACCGAATCCTGACAGTAAGATCAGAATGATGTAGGGTCAGGATGGATAGGAATTAAGGTCAGGATAGGGAGTGGAGAGGAGTAAATTGAGGGAAGTTTTGGGAGAGGAATGTCTTTAGGAGGGGAGATTGCATAGTTCAAAGGGTTTCTAGCTAGTTGCCACCCCCTTCTTTTAGGTAGACATCTCACCATCTAGTAAAATGTTGGCTTCAAGCTGAGGGAACAGAAAAAGAGTAGTGAGAGCATATAATGTGAATATATGGAACAGATGAAGTGAAAATGGATGGGGATGGATGGAAGAGACCTTGGGCCAAACATGCCAAATGGTGCCGCTGACCAAGAGGTCCCAGCTAAAAAGCTTGCCAGCCTTTCTGGTATACAAGCATGTACAAAGGCAGTTGCATTGACTAGAGCTATTAGCAGAGCTTCCAGCGATGGAACAGGATCCTGGTGAGGCTGTTGGAGCAGTGGCAATTTGCCAACTAGACTGAGGCCATTGGGATGCACCTAAAAATGTTAGTGGCATTATGGAGTGTAATACTGCCCAATACCCTGTTATTCAATGGATTATAGCAGGTGAGTGGATTGTGACTGAATATTGCTGACCAATGAATCTGTTAAATCCGTGTGTTGGCACTTAGCTAGAGGATTCCAGAAGGGTTTTCCAGAGGTTCTGAATGGTTTCCAAGGGGGGGTTTGTATTCCGGAGATGGAGGGACTAAGGTCACGGGTTCACGGTCAGAATTGGAAAAATACAGAAAGACAGGAAGCGCCGGGGGGTCTAAGACTGTTCACGGTATTGGGTGATTTGAGTGGTTCGAGGTTGCAGGGACTTGGCTTCAACTTATGTGTTGCACTCTCCTCGATCGTCTGTCTCTAATTTCAGAAAGTTGGAAAGTTACCGGAACTGAATCAGAAACTATGGCACAGAATTAAGTCAATATTCATACTGGCAAATAGTCCAGTCGACTGGTGACTTATATACATGTATCTAGTCTTTATACTAACTTTTGCCGAGTAAAGACAAGGGGGGGAAGAGAGTACAAGGGGCAATACAGAATGAAGAACAAGGGAGTGAGGTACACGATGATCCTGCATGTTGTTTATCAAAGGAGCGGAACTTTAGCTTTGGAATCTTTGGAGGTTCGGGAACATGGAACCTTGGGTTGATACAACAGAATTCAGAAGGCAGTTATTCAGGCTTTGAACGGTCGGAAAGGTCCCAGAAATGGTGCAGGTGGTTGTGGGGATTAATGTGGGTTTATTGGTGGCATGGGCCAAAACAGTATCCCTCCACTAGGACCGAGCCCTCGAGGTCCTAAGCTTATTCTTGCCATGAATTGAGCGGAGAAGAGTGTGGGATTATTTTTTAGGCATATTAGGATGTAAAAGGTGTTTTTTATGAGCGCCCGTCCGATGTATATATAAGGGGTTTTTTTCTTCTCCCTGAGTTCCTTTCCTGCCCCCACCCATGTCCGGACTGGAACAGGATATCGAAGCGGAAGTCTTGGAGCAGGTGTGCATTTTCCAAGCCGAATGTGCCGAAAAGATTTGCTTGTTGAAGGTGGAAGGGGTGCGGAAACTGGAGGCTGCCCGGAAGGTTGGAAAAAATTGGAGGGCCAAAGTCCAAAAGCTGGAGGAAAAAACAAAGGAGGTGGATCAGAGGAGGAGGAGGAGGGAGAAGGATTGAGCCATGGAGCGCGATGCCAAGGCTCCGGAGCTTGACCTTCTGGCCAGTCAGGTGGCCAAAGATCTGGAAGATGTACCATCTTGGGGGGGTTTTGTTGGCCCATCGGGGTCCGAAGACGGGGATGTCCCATGACAGGAGACCAAGTCTGAAGAATCTTCGGATAGCGGTGTCCCTTCAGATGTAGAGTCCATCTACTTGTCTTCTGGGGGTAATCCAGGGGGTGAGGAGGATGTCTCTATCATGCCTGTGGTTGGGACAAGCACTGCTGCAAGGGATGTAGAGAGGAAGCATCGGAGACATCTTGAGAAGGATGCCCAGATTTTGGGGGCACAAAAGGCCTATGAAAATCAGGTGGCTTGGGATGCGCGGGTGATTGGGAAGGAGGTGGGTCTCGGACCCTTTGAGTCTAGTCGCCAGGCATTAATTCACCATTGTCCTGACTTGTATCAGGTTGCCAGTCTGGGGATTCCCTCTTTGTTGAGGTCGGAACCCTGCGACAGGTGTCTCAAGCGTGGGGAACCTTGCACATGGACCACGTCGGTCAAGACCTGTGTTCCCTGTCGGAAGAGCAGGGTGAGGTGCCAGGTTGGTGGGGTGCCAGTTGTTAAAGGGGTGACCTCGAGAAAGAGGAGGCAGGAGGAGACCAAGGTTCCCGAGGCATCCTCTTCGAAGAGGACGAAGGTCAAAGTACTGGTCCCTCCCCTTCTGAAGAATGGGAGTGCCGCAAATAGGGACATTCTGAAGGAAATCAGAGATGGTATTTTCACTCTCAGTGCCGACTTAAGGAGGTTGTCGGATGCCTCTGAGATGCGGAATGCTGTCAAGTACACATACCGAGAATCCGGTAACTCGGTGGTACCGACTAAAATACTCCATTAAGCAACCAAATACGAACCATTCAATGAGCTGTTCTCGGCCAGACACACATCGGTTACATTCCTCGTCCCCATACACGCCTACTCCTCACTCCTCGGTCCATCTCACCTCGGGACCTCCTGCCCTTGTGTTATCCTCGGCTACAGCCTTGTTTTATAAACAGGCATTTCCTATTGTCCTATCCTAGGGCACATCCTATTATTCTGTCCTTTATTATTTTATCCCTGTCTTACATTTCTTATTCTAAGTTTGTTCATTGTGGACAATAACCACATGCTCTGCATACCTTGTTGTCCCACATTCCTTATTCCACATGTCGCTTCTTAACCTATATAAGTAGGACATGCATGTACATATTTCCTCATTCTGGGTATCGACTAGGCTTAGGCCCTTCTACCTTCTTCTCTTCTGTTAAGTCCTCGACTCGAGCCGGCATCATTAGCATCCCCTCGAGTACCTGTCTGTGGCAAATACAGTGGCACGCACGGCAAGTAGGGCGCAACGCACGAGCACGTTGAAGCCAATGCCACTACTCTTGGCCTGCAGGACTTGGCCATAGTCCGCCCGACCTTTTCGCCAACACCCCTCGGCAGTACCGAAGTCCGTCAGTATCTGACGCTTGACAAATGCTATCAAAACGGATGGTCGGGATTGTCCGACAAGTGTGTGGAGGTGCAGTGGTCTAGTCTGGAGTCATCGGGAGGTGGCAGGTCGGTCGACTCTGGCACATGATATGGGGAAGGCAGCCTCTGGCACATGATATGGGGAAGGCAGCCTCTGGCACATGATATGGGGAAGGCAGCCTCTAAAAGGAAGAGGACTCCCGGGGGGATGGGTCCGGTGCATGGTGCGGAAGATGGGACACCCAGAGCAGGGTGGTCTATTGAACAGGCAGACCTGGTGTGTGATGTGGAGGGTTCAGCACCCGTGATGGGGCGTCTTACTAGAGAGGTGGTTCCAGGGGTTGTGGCACTGGTGGCAGGGCCGATTCCTGGAGTGGTAGTCCCAGTGCCGGAGTTGAGCGGTGGAGGAGACATGATGGGAGTGGATTTGTTCCATCAGCTGGATCCTTCCAATCCTGATCTGGAGCATTCTTTGTTTTATGGTGATGACTGATAATGTATGTTTATATTGATTCAAAATTAATGGTATTTTTTGTGTCAGAGGCTTGGGGGTTGTGGTTGGTGTGGTTATGCTGGTCATGGCAGTCGTGGTGGTCTTGGGGGTCATGGTGGTTGTGGTGGTCATGGTAGCCATGATGGCCAGTCACCGGATTGTCACTTGGATGGTGGTGGTGTCATCGGGACTCGGAGGATGTCCTGCAGTTTCGAGTCTCGGTTTTGAACCATCAATAGTTCAGTTTATATTAACATGTTGTCAAGATAGGTTCTAGTCTAAAGAGAATCTACACATGGTACCGTTTTGTCTAAGGGATGGTACGGAATTTCACAATGGTCAGGGTTCTTCCTGAGCAGAGTTTTTTTTTGGAGGGTCGGGTTGAGCGCTGAGTGAAAACTGCTGGCTCCATGGTACCAAGAATCAGTTAGGATGAATATCTAAACAAGTAGTACTCAATCCCCTGTCGATCGATGGATCGTAGCAGGTGAGCATATGGTGTCCTTGTAACTAGAGTTCTGATGGAGTTTGGAGGGTCAGAGTTTGGAGGGTTGGAGTTGTTTCCGAAGAAACAGGTTGAATCTTTTCAACGATTGGTCATGGGTGGTCATATTCCTGAAAAGGTCAGATGCATTGTTTGTTTTACTCCCTGGGCACAGTTGGTGTTCAACATGAACAACTGGTGCCGGAGTCAGGGGCCTTGCTTCTTATTCCTCTGTTTCCAAAGCGTCTGAGGCTTCAGACTCTTCTTCAATCTCCTCAGTCACGGAGGCTATGTGCCCTTTGGTGACTGTGGTGGTGGATCTTGGGCATTCCTTGGCTGAGTGGCCCAATCTACCACAGAAGAGGCAGAGATTTTGTTTGAAGCAGCATTGCCATTCTTGCGGTGTAAGTTTTCCATCTTTTCCAATTTTGGACAAAAGATCCATGGTAGTCCTGCTGTCACTGGACAGGGTTGTGGGTTGGCCTGAATTGGCCGCCTTATTGCCTGTGTTAGGGGCCAAATACGTGGTCATGGGGGTCCTCCCTTTGTTGTAGGGGCAGTCGAAGTTCCGGGTGGAGGGGGGCTCTCTGGCAATTTCCGATTGTCGCTCCCAGTAGCGGGTGTCGATGGATTGGGACAGGAGGCAGAGTTGGAGTAGGGAGTGGGGCTTTCCTACTCTGGAGGTCTCGTCCTTGATCCTGCTGGGGAGTCCGTTATAGAACTGGCGATGAAGTGCGGTGTCACCCCAGTGGACGCAGGTGGCTAGTCAATTGAATTCGACTACATATTTCATGATGCACTGATTATTGTGCATGCAGAGGTTCTCGAGGTCTGCTTTGGCCTCTCCCTCGATCGTCTGTCCCTAATTTCGGAAAGGAGGCGGGAGTTTACCGGAAATGAATCGGAAACTGGTGGGAGACTAAATCGATATTCGTACTAGCGAACAGTCCAGTCGACTGTTAGACTATATACATGTGGTTCATCCTTGTACTATTTTGCCGGTCATAAAACAAGAAGGAAAAGGAGTACAAGGGGTCAATAGTAAAGAAGAACAAGGGGGTAAGGTACGCGATACTAGCGCGTTGGTTATCAAGATGCGGAATCCTAGGTTACGGGAATCGGAATCGGACTAGTGGTGGTTCGGACGGATGTTACGGGAACGGGGACGGAGACGGGAACGGAAACGGGAACGGAAACGTACATCGATGGTCGGGGAGGATTCGGGAACGGGGGTGGGTGATTGTGGGGGTTGGTGTGGGTTTGTTGGAGGCATGGGGCGTAACAATATAGCTCAAAGCGAGATCAAATGAAATAGGTCCTTGAACTATTAAAATCTCATTAATATCACTCAATCTACAATACCTCGGGATTCCAAGACCATAATGGGATTCCCTGGGTCAAGGAGCATGGGCATGGCAGCTCTACATTATGCCCGCCAGGTGTCTGCAGGTCTTGAGGGCCCGGCTGTGGACCAGAGGGCTGCAGCACCATTTTGAGGAGATGTAGTAATGAAGCAAGGGAGAGGGAAAGGGTGGTGCATGAAAAGATGCAGAGTGTAAAGGTATGTGCATCGTGAAAGAATGTTCTAAGGTATCCTGTCAGTTCCAGAGGCATGTGCCAACCTGGGAATGTGGGAAAATTTGTTTAAAGTGGTTCAAGGAGCGCTATTATCGCACCCTAATAATTATGGGTAACTAGTACTCTCTATAAAACAAATAAATTTCTATGATCAATTATGATACTTATGAGAGTTTTAACAAGTGTATTTCCTTGCAAGAAATCTTTAAAAAATATTTGGAGTCTTAATTCAGACAAAAATAATCACAACCAATAATGTAGTCTACCCAGAACTTCTAGCATAATTGTCCATGTCTTAACATTTTATACCATATTTATCACCAAAAAATACATTTCTCATGTTCAAAGTGCCAAACCAAAGCGGAAGCAGACCTTACTAGAACGGGCGCCTGGAATAGAGCACAGCGAGATTTGTAATCCAGATTTGGAACCCACTCGATATGCAATTATAATTCCTTATGGCCATAGTGTGCATGTTATGTGTACACTGATTACGTATTAGGATTGGCATATCTGTGTTGTCCGTGAACAGTGGCAGGGATGCTCTCCACCTATCAGCTCCTAGTGGCCAAGTGTCATGATTTCCCTACTCCTCCTCTTTCTATTACTTGTTATTGGACTCCGCTACTCCGCCAGACTATATGTATAGTTCTTAGGTAATTAGTTAAAGCTCAGTCTTGAGCTGGTCAATACACCAACAAGTATCATTGCTCATCTCCCTCTCCCGCTCTCCAGTATTGAAGCTCTTGTTGTTGCTGACATTAGCTCAAGACTATTATATCCCTACAACACCCTATCATGGATGTTGATCTCCTACAACAAATTCTCGCAGGCCTGCAGCAAAACAATGCAGACCTGACTGCAATGGTGAACAACCAGACACACCACCTTAACCAACACCTAGCGCCACTACAAGCCCAAACACCCCAGCTGACATCTACAACCACCTCCTCTATCCCATCAGCTGGCAAAATTGTAAGACCAGAACCATTTGACGGCTCATCAGAGAAGATTGACATCTTCCTGCGTGAGCTCTACCTGAACTTCGAGGACGATGCATCTTATTTCAAAGTGGACCATATGCGAAAGATCCGCTTTGCCTTGTCCTATATGAAAGTGAAGTTTGCGGCTCAGTGGGCAAGTCGTATCACAGGGGAACTGGAAGCAGGAACACGCAGCTACCAGTGTTGGGAGGAATTCTGTACTGAGCTGCTGATAACATTCCATGACCCAAACAAGAAAGAAATGGCTCAACAAAAGCTAGAGCAGCTGAGACAAGGAGGAAGGCCAGCAACAGAGTTCTTTGTGGAGTTTGAGGAACATAGGTCACAGGCGGGGTATAACAATGAAGGATATGTTGCCTTGCTCAAAAGGAACCTGTCTCCACAGGTGGTGGAGCGGATTTACACCCTGGAGACCATTCCAACAACATATGACAAGTGGAAGTCATATGCCCTCTGTTTTGACAGCCAGTTGCATGAATACCAAGCGACAAAAAGGGGGACTATAGGACCAAGGACATGGCAGACTCCAAGGAATCCACAATCTACTCCAGCTCAGTCACTTGCTCCTCCACCCACTTTGGGACCACAACCCATGGAGATTGATCAAACTCGAGGGAAGCCAGTGAGGGTGGTGACATGCTTCAACTGCAGAGAGCAGGGACACATAGCACAAAACTGTCCCAAACCTCAAGGTATCCAGAAGGTTAGAGCAACGATGTATGGGTGGACAAAAGAGGAGAAGAAAGAGGTGCTGGACATGTTGAAGAAGGAGGATTTTCAAGAGGGGCAGGAGTGAAAAGGATGTCCTCCTCGCCCTGGATGTCTGTAAACTACTTCACCCCACTAGCAGTTGAAGAAAGTACAGAACTGGAACCTGAAATCATCCCAGAACAACCCTTAAAAGGCGAGAAGGAGAAGAAAGAGAAGAAGAAGCGAGAAGAGAAGGTGGTGATGGTAGAAGAGGTGGAGAAACCCATAGAGGGAACGGCAGAGTGGGTGTTGTAGAGGATAAACCAAGACACCAAGTCAGGGCAGGAAGTATTAAGACAGTGGACATATAGTGGAAGGAAAGGAGAGGTGACATCAGAAGTAGTGGAAGCCATACAAGGGATGAGAGGAGAGGAAGGCATAGAAGCAGTCAAGGAACTTAGGGGAAGGAAACAGTGGATCAGAAGAATCAACCAATCTTCGGTGATGATACCCACCACTGTTGAAACACTGGCAGACAAAAGGGGATTCACAATTGAAGCACTTCTAGACTGTGGGGTAACAGGGTGCTACATCGATGAAGGCTTTGCAAAAGCAAAGTGTTTGCCAATGGAAAGACTCCCAAGACCACTACCCGTTTACAATGTGGATGGAACCCACAATGAAGGAGGACCAATAACCCATAAAGTGACCCTCAGAGTCAGGATAAAGAACCACTCAGAGGTCTTCCCTTTTGCAGTCACCAATACCGGAAAGACAGACCTCATTGTTGGCTTCAACTGGCTTTAGAAGCATAACCCAAGTGTCAACTAGAAGACAGGAGAGATGACATTTGACCGATGTCCCTTGGAATGTGGAATCTCAAGAGCAGGTGTAGAGGAGGATGATGCAGAAGAAGAGGAGGAAGAATTAGAGGAGGGAGACCATATATTTGTGACCCGGATATATGCAGAGGAAGAGGAAGGACATATATCCAGGACACACTTGCAGAAGCTGGCAGAAGAGGCACAAAAGGAGAAGAAGAAGAGGACAGTGGAAGAAATGGTGCCAGCACACTATCTGGAAGAGTTTAGAGAGGTCTTCACAAAGGAGGGGTTTGACAATAACCTTCCAGAACGACGACGGTGGGACTATGCAATTGAGCTAAAGCCAGGGGCTGAACCATTCTCAAGCAAGGTGTATCCACTCAGTCTGGAGGAACAGAAGCAGCTAGATGAGTTTTTGGAAGAAAACCTGAAGTCAGGGAAGATCCGACCATCCAAGTCTCCTATTGCATCGCCATTCTTCTTCATCAAAAAGAAAGATGGCAGCTTGAGGCCAGTACAGGACTACCGACAGCTGAATGCTATGACAATCAAGAACCGCTATCCACTACCACTGATTTCTGAAGTGATCCACAAACTACGCCATGCACGCATCTTCACTAAGCTGGACATTAGATGGGGATATAATAATGTCCGAGTCAAATAAGGAGATGAACACAAAGCAGCCTTCATCACCAACCGAGGCCTCTTTGAACCACTGGTCATGTTCTTTGGATTGACCAACTCCCCTGCAACATTCCAGACGATGATGAATGACATCTTCCATGAATTGATCAATGAAGGATGTGTCAGCACCTATATTGATGACATCATGATCTACTCGACAGACTTAGAAGAACACAGAAGGACTGTCAAGCGTGTCTTGGCCCTGCTACAAGAACACAATCTATATCTCAAACCAGAGAAATGCGAGTTTGAGAAGGAGAAGGTGGAATATCTGGGATTGGTGGTGAGCAAAGGGAAGGTAGAGGTGGACCCAGTGAAGGTGGAAGGAGTGAGCAGATGGCCAGTTCCCAGGACAAAGAATGAATTGCAGCAATTCTTGGGCTTTGTCAATTTCTATCGTCGGTTCATCCAAGGCTTTGCAAGCATTGCCAAACTACTACATGAACTGACGGGAAACAAGCCATGGAACTGGGGACCAGAACAGTTGATAAGCTTTCAACTCCTCAAGGCGGCAGTAACAGCAGCACCAATCCTAGCCTTCCCAACAGATGAGGACCTATTCCGAGTAGAAGCAGACAGTTCAGACTTTGCCAGTGGTACAATCCTGTCACAAATACAACAAAAGCCAAAACCCCCTCCACCAGTGATGACACCAAAAGGAGTGGAATATGAAATAGAGGAAGTTCTGGACTCCAGAATGTGTAGAGCAGTACTGCAGTATCTGGTGAAGTGGGTTGGATACCCAAGAGAAGAGAATTTGTGGGTGGCAGAGAAGAATATGAGGAATGCAAGACAGAAAACTCAAGAGTTCCACAGGTGATTCCCAGCAGCTCCCAGGCGCATAGGCCACATCTTCCACAGACTACCCTTCCACCCATACAAAACCCTAGAGTGCTGCAATGGTGCATGTGCAAACAAATTACCAGCGCAAAGCATGCAGGTGCGGGCAACAGCCAGTGCAACAATGTGCAACAAATGGAATGCAACAGCGCATGCGCGAATGAGCAGCCAGTGCAATGGCACGTATGCAAATGAACGGCCAGCGCAACGGCGCGTACATGAATGAATGGCCAACACAACAGCACGTGCACGAATGAACGGCCAACGCAACGGTGCGTGTGCGAACGAATGGCCAATGCAACGGCGCATGCGTGAACGAGCGGCCAATGCAACGTTGCATGTGCAAAGGTGCGAGCGGCAGGTACGAGTGCGGGTGCAGTGGGCGCAGGTGCAGGTGCAAGTATGGGTGCAGGTGCAGCGGGTGCAGGTGCAGGTGCGAATGCAGGTGCAGCGGGTGCAGGTGCAGCAGGTGCAGGTGCAGCAGGTGCAGGTGCAGTGGGTGCAGGTGCAGCGGGTGCAGCGGGACATGTGCAAGTGCAGGTGCAGGTGCAGCAGGTGCAGGTGCAAGTGCGGGTGCAGCGAGTATGGGTGCAGCAGGTGCAGGTGTGAGTGCGGATGCAGCGGGTGCAGGTGCGAGTGCGGGTGCAGCGGGACGTACGCGAGTGCAGGTGCAGGTGCAGGTGCGAGTGCAGATGCAGCAGGTGCAGGTGTGAGTGCGAATGCAGCGGGTGCAGGTGCGAGGGTGGACGTGAATGAGGCCAGGACATGCATGAGTGCAGGCGCAGACCAGCACGACCATACTTGAACGAGACTGGGAGGTACGCAGGTGCAAACGTGCGCAGAACACAATGAAAACAATAGAGTCGCCGCACGCACTGGCACGACAAGAAAGGGACCTGTAAAAAAAATAACGGAGTCACCGCGCATGCTGGTGCGACAAAAAGAGGACCTGTTATCGTTGCACATGCCAGCGCAATGAGAGGATAACCCATGGCTAGCAGAGAGCTCCAGAAGTTCCAGGTCCAGGAAAGACAGCACGCATGCTGGCGCAACAAGAAAACTAAACTACCCAGTCTGCGACCCCTGTCTTACCTTCTTCTCATGAAAAGGATGCCCCACCAATCGTGCATGCCGGCACAATGGCTAGGATGAGTGCAGGGGTCATCTACCTTCTTCTCACCACCTCTTTCGGACGAGACCACAGGTGGGAGGGATAATGAACAAGTGGCACAGGCACTTACACGGAAGGGTGCTTTGCTTCTCCAACCCGGTAGTTTGGATCACCCAGTAGAGAGGCAACAGTCAATGAGGACATTGACCTTAAAGGGGGGGGTAATGTCATGATTTCCCTACTCCTCCTCTTTCTATTACTTGTTATTGGACTCCACTACTCCGCCAGACTATATGTATAGTTCTTAGGTAATTAGTTAAAGCTCAGTCTTGAGCTAGTCAATACACCGACAAGTATCATTTCTCATCTCCCTCTCCCGCTCTCCAGTATTGAAGCTCTTGTTATTGCTGACACCAAGCTTACTAACATGCCAAGGTCATCCCATCCTGGACATCGACACCCATTGGTAATCTGACATTTCTGGTACATTGGGGACGTCTCATTGGGCAACAAAATGGCAATACTTCTGCTGCCATTAACATATTGCTGCCGAGAGTACTGCTGGCTCCCCATCTGCATTTACGAAATGCTGGGATGCCGCCAGCTTTGACTTGATCATCTTACGGAAGATTCTATCCTGTCAAGACCTAGTGTAGTGTTCGAGTTTTCATTCGCTGTAGCATGCCTGCCAACAGTGTTGCCGAGAATGTTTTGGGTACAAGTGAGTCTTTCGAGTATGCATGCCTGTCATGGGGCTCAGGGCTCTGCTTGTGCAGTTGGCACGGTGTGTTGGACGGGTCAGATTGTACCCCAAAATTGGAAGAGCTGGCGAGAACACTCCATTGAGGGACTCTCTGTTTATCTGGTGTGCGCATTACTCGTGTTCCAGCCTATTTGCACTTAGCTGAGAAAACATAAATATGTTAGATTTTTTTGGGCTGTATCTGCAATTTTAATCAATACACATTCTTGGTTTCTGTCAGCAACAACAAGAGCTTCAATACTGGAGAGCGGAAGAGGGAAATGAGCAATGATACTTGTCGGTGTATTGACCAGCTCAAGACTGAGCTTTAACTAATTACCTAAGAACTATACATATGGTCTGTGTCAGGCCTCGGGAAAGCCGAAGGGTCGGACGGGTAATGGCCAAGTCCTGCAGGCTAGAAGTAGTGGCATGGCTTCAACGTGCTCATGCGTTGCGCCCTACTTCCCATGCATGCCACCGATTTAGGATGGAGGGATACCTAGGAGGGTGCTGAGAGTGTCAGCCCCGGTAAAGGACTTTAGACAGGAGGAGGGAGGACAAGAAGGCGTAAACCTAGTTGATTTCCAGAACGAAGAACCATCTACATACATTGGCTACTTATATAGGCTAATAAGTGAGATGTGGAACAGAGTGGCACAAGGAATGGAGAACAATAAGGTATGAAGGATCATGTGAAGGTATTGTCCACAATGATCAAGAATAGAACAAGGAATGTGGGCAAGAATAGAACAATGAAGTATGACCGAGAACAAAAGAGTGAGTGAGAATAGAACAATAGAGAGTGACCGAACATAAAACAATAGGGCCACTGCCGAGTGACAACAAATAGTGAGTGTCCCAAGAGTAAATGGGCAAGGGGAAGGACAGGGAATAAAAGAATAATAAAGAATAGGAGGGTGGGATAGGGATAATGAACCAAATGATGAACCAAATGTACCGAGCCGAGGCCACACACTGGTGAGGGATGATATGGGTAAGGGTCGGTTGGTCGGTACTGCCGAGTAAATCAGAGCACGGTATCATGGACTTGACAGTCTGGCGGAGTAGTGGAGTCCAATAACAAGTAATAGAGAAAGGAGTAGAGAAATCATGACATTACCCCCCCTTTTAAGGTCAATGTCCTCATTGATGGTGCATGCATTGATCATTGCTTGTCTACTGAGTGATCCAAAGTACCGGGTTGGAGGGGCTAGTGCTTGTTTGGTATAAGCACTTATGTCGCTCGTTCATTATCCCTCCCACTCACGGTCTCATCCAAAAGAGGTGGTGAGAAGAAGGTAAACGACCCCTGCACTCATCCTAGCCATCGTGCCGGCGTGCATGATTGGTGGGGCATCCTTTTTGCGAGAAGAAGGTAAGGCAGGGGTCGCAGACTTGTTAGTTAGTCTTCCTGTTGCATCGGCATGCGTTCAACCTCCCTAGACCAAGACCCTCTGGAGCTCTCTGTTAGCCATGGATCCCTTTCTCGTTGCGCTGGCCTGTGCAACAATTACAGGTCTTTTCTTTGTCGTGCCGGCGTGCATGGCGACTTGTTTTTTCTTTTCTTTTACAGGTTGTTTCGTCGTTGCACCGGCATGCGCGGCGACTCTATCCTTTTTGTTGTGCCTGTGTCCGTGGGTTCGTGCCTGCGCTCCTGTCATGCTTGCCATTGTGTATTGGTGCACCACCCTCACACCTGCACCCACACCTGCACCCACCGCTCTCGCACCATCCTCATGCCTGCTGCCCTTGCACCATCCTCACGCTCGCCGCCCTTGCACCATCCTCATGCCCACACCATCCTCACGCCCACACCTGCCCCCGTACCCCTACACGCACCTGCATCCACACCTGCATCTGCTGCTCTCATGCCTGTGCACCTGTTGCGCCCGCCATCGCGTACCGGTGCACAGCCCTCGTGCCTGCGCACCTGTTGCGCCTGCCATTGCATACCGGTGCACCGCCCTCGCACCATCCTCATGCCTGCCGCCCTCATATCATCCTCACGCCTGCCACCCTCGCACCATCCTCACACGCATCCACTGCCCTTGCACCTGTGCACCAGTTGCACCCGCCTGCATTTGCGCCTGCACATCTGTCGCGCCGCCTGCATTCGCACCTGCGCATCTGTCGCGCCACCTGCATTCACACCTGCACATCTGTCGCGCCGCCTGCGTTCGCGCCTGTCACCATCATGCCTGTCACCGTCGCACCTGTCACCGTTGTGCCCTTGTAGCACCGAATTGCCACATCCACCACCACCGCCGAGCGTGTCACGCAGGTGTCGCACTCGCTGTCACGTACCTGTAGCACCGATTCACCACTGCGCACTTGTTGCATTGACTCGCCACTTCCACCACCACCGCCGAGCGTGTCACGCACGTGTCGCACTCGCTGTCATGCACTTGTTGCACTGATTCACCGCTGCGCACTCGTTGCATTGACTTGCTGCGTCCACCACCACAGAGCATCGTGCACCTGTCACATTTGCCGTCGTGCACTTGTTGCGCTGACTTGCCGTGCTGATCACCACTGCACATTCAATGGCTTTTTGCATGCAGCTCACACCTTGTGTCACCACCAGGGTTTGGTATGGGCGAAAGGGTAGTCTGTGGAAGATGTGGCCTATGTGCCTGGGTGCAGCTGGGAATTGCCTGTGGAATTCTTGTGTTTTCCGTCTTGCATTCCTCATGTTCTTCTCTGGCACCCACGAATTCTCTTCTCTGGGGTACCCAACCCACTTCACCAGATACTGCAGCACTCCTCTACGCATTCTGGAATCCAGAACTTCCTCCACTTCATATTCTACTCCTTTTGGTGTCATCACTGGTGGAGGGGGTGTTGGCTTTTATTGTATGGAGGATGTGGGTGTTCAGGCAGGACATAGCAGGACAGTATTAAACACAGGATGGATGTTCTTCCAATTGGGGGGTAGCTGCAGTTTATAGCCACGTTCTCCCACTTTTGCCACAATTGGGAATGGGCCATAACGTCTGTCTTCTAGTTTTTTTGAGGGTCGGTCAGTGGTGACATTGAGGCCTTCCAAGTAAACCTTGTCCCCTACTTGATATTGTGGTATGTCTTGCCTTCCTCTGTCATAATACTTCTTCATATCTGATGCCGCCTTTTCTAGCGCTGCTACTGCCTCCTCTCTTATCTTCTTCATCCTTCTCTCAAATACATCTGCCACCTCTGTTTTTATCTCCCTTCGTGGCTCTGTGGACTTCCTTGGATGTTGTCCATAGTTTAAGTAGAATGGAGAGTACCCTGTCGACAATTGGATCTTGTCATTATAGCTGAACTCTGCCAATGGCAACCATTCCACCTGTTATGATGTAGAGAAAGGATGTAATCGTAATATATTTAATCTCCCAAAGGCGAGGCAATGGTGAGGTTCTGGATGGGGCTTGGCTTCAACGTATTGCATTGTGCCCACTAGACCGTACGGTCCCCAATTTCATAAAGGCGAGACAGACAGAAATGAATGGAGGAACCTTAGTCGAAATCAAGGTTGATTTTCTGACTGAAGACTGAACTATGAGTACAAGA
>QLPI01000086.1:0-24365 GCA_003314275.1 Chroogomphus rutilus
GATCTTTGTACTGCAATAGCTAGTCCATCCACCAATCATTATCCCCCATCACAGTAATTAAGATGTTCCACATCTTGCTTCTTAACCTATATAAGTAGCAAATGTATGTAGATGGTTCTTTGTTCTGGAAATCAACTAGGTTTACGCCTTCTTGTCCTCCCTTCTCCTGTCTAAAGTCCTTTACTCGGGCCGACACTCTCGGCACTCTCCCGGGTATCTCTTCTGTCCCAAATCAGTGGCACGTACAGAAAGTAGGGCACAACGCACAAGCACGTTGAAGCCAAGCCACTATGACCAGCCTGCAGGACTTGGCCGCTTCCCACCAGCATTGTGAAGCCAGCACTATTACTATAATGCTCGGCCCACGCATCGTCGGCAATACCAGTGCCTGACACAGTGCTAGCAATCTTGATGAAAGTGCTGCAGTGTTGCACTTCCACCAGTATGACAATGAAGGTGTGTTCATTAGGATCATGTAATTTATGTTGTAATAAGTGCAGATATGACTGAAGGTTAGAGAGTTATTCAGATATCATCAATCATGAAACAGATCTAAGTGAATATCCCAGGTGATGGTTGAGGAAGGCTGTAGAATTGTTGTAGTTATTTTATTTTTATTTGTTTTGTTCGTTATTCTATTTTCTCTAAGTATGTGCAGCCCGCTGCATGATGTGAAGCTTTGGAGATTGGCTAAGCGCCGACCCAGGGACATGGCTACAGGGGATGCACAAGTATGCAACAATCACATGTGAGTGCTCCTGATACTTTCAATGTTTAGTACCAGCATGAATGCCTTTTGGAATGTATCAATATGTATTCCTAGCATGTCTGGATAGCTGGGTGTATGCCCTGATTGATCTAGCCCAATTTGGATCAATGTCACCTGACTACATGTGTGGATATGCAAGGGACCGCTTGGCCATTTAGCAATGATAGAGTCTGTGGAAAATACGGGTAAAATCATCGATAAATCATACTACACTTAATAGCCACTCCTGGAACTCCAGAAAACATCTAGTCCTGATCCCAAACTTCCCAAAAACATAACAGGTCTAATTGCATGTTGGATATCACACTAAATGAAGAGATAGTGGAGAGAGATGCTGGTTTCTAGATTTTTGATCTTCCATGGAAAACATTGTTTCCCCATCTATATTGTCAGGGTCAAGTCATATTGTTTCTATCTAGGTGCATCACTCTACCCTGTTATCTCCTTTTTTTTGTCAGGCCTCGGTAATGCCGAAGGTGTGGGCAGGAACCAGCCAAGTCCTACAGGCCGGTCGTAGTGGCTTGGCTTCAACGTACTCATGCATTGCACCCTACTTTCTGTGCGTGCCACTGATTTGGAATGGAAGAGATGCTCGAGAGGATACCAAGAGTATTGGCCTGAATAAAGGACTTTAGACAGAGGAAGGAGAGCAGGAAGGTGTAACCTAGTTGATACTCAGACTGAGGAACTATGTACATGCATTTGCTACTTATATAGGCTAAGAGGTGGAATGTGGAATAAGGGTGGCATAAGACATGGAGAAAAGAATAAGGTATAGAGACCATGTGGAAGTATTGTCCACAGTGATCTAGAATAGAATAATAAGATGTAAACGAGAATAAGACAATGAGATATGATTGGTAATAAATGAGTAGGAGTGTGGGGAAAATAGAACAATAGAGGGTGGCCGAATATAAAACAATAGGGCTGCGACTGAGTGATAAATGAATAGTGAATATCCTGAGGGTAAACGGGCAGAGGGAAGGATGGGGAATAAAAGAATAATAAAGAATAGGAGGGATGGGGTAGGGAAAGTGAACCAAATAATGAACTAAATGTACCGAGCTGAGACCACATACTAGTGAGGGATGACTTAACACCGGCGTATGGGATTAACAATAAGGGTCGTTCGGTCGGTACTACCGAGTGAACCAGAGCTCGGTATTGTGAGCTTGACAGTATCCCCCCGTTAGCGGCTGAACCCATGAAGCCGGTAGGCAGTGTGAGGTTTGCGAGTACAGGTGGGGAATGGAGGAGGTGGCTGTCTTGTAAGATGGAGGGGGGCTGTGAGAAGAGAAGGGTGGTGGAGGCCCCTGGTGCTTTATTGTTTTGACAGCCTGTAAGACCAAAAGGGCTCCGTCAGGAGTTGGTAGGTTGGGTTGGCCGATTATAAGGACTGTGTGTGTGGTGTAGGTTGGTGACCTTGCCTGAGTGGTTTTTGTCTAGGTGGAATGTTTGCGCAGGGTCAATGGGTGGGATCAGCTGGGAAGATAGGCTGACTTGGGGTCAAGGCAGTTCAGGAAAAGGTTCAGGAGAGGGCAGAGTAGGATGGAGGAAAATGGGGAAAAAGGAAAAGGAACAAATTTTGGTAGAGACTGAAGGAGAAATGGGTTAAAAGAGAAAAAGGGGGAAATGATAGGAGAAAGGAGGAATGTAGGAACCCTTAATCGGGTTCTAAAAACCATGGGCCTGGTTTATCAGGGTAGGCAAGGTGGAATTCCACTATAATCTCAGGAGCATTACCGAGTTCAGGTGCTAGTAACCAAGATGTTTCATCTTCAGTGCCTTCATAACCTGTCCAACGGACAAGGTAGAGAAGAGGGCAAGGCCTGCATCTTTGGTCAGTTTTTGAGTCAAGGATTTTGGCTATTTTGTACTCAATTTCTCCATCAATTTCGACAGGGGGAGGTGGAGGCTGACCTCGATCAGGTATGGTATTGGGGGTAGAGGGTTCAAGCATTGAAACATGGAAGACTGGGTGTATTGCCTACATAGAGTTGGGTAGACAGAGAGTATAGGAATGGGTGCCAACTCGAGCTATTACCTCAAAGGGGCCAAGATATTTCTCTGCCAGTTTCTTGGAGGGTCAAGTGGTATGGAAAAACTGAGCTTTAACAAACACTGAGGATCTAACCGGGAATTTGGGAGCGGCAAGTCTCTGGGAATCTGCCGAGACTTGATATCATGATTGAGCGTGACTGATTTGTTCTTTCAGAGCTTCATGGAGTTGGTTTAGATCTATGGCAAATTCCCATGCTCGAGAGGAGGCGAGATCATGTTTGGGGTGTATGGTGAGGTTTGGGTGATGTCCCTTGTTGGCAAAGAAGGGAGAGATGCCCGTGGTAGCATTTGGAGCATTATTGTAAGCGAATTTGGCTAGTGGCAATATAAGGATCTGTATTATGAAGCTCTTCATGAATCCAATGAGGATTTAGACCTGGAACCGGCTCATGTTATCTCTGTGACTTCAACTGAAGAAGAATCTGACCCAGTTCAGGAAGATTCTCCAGAATCTCTTCAGTCCACTGAAGCACATTGTCAGTTTGCTAAACCAGCCATGAGTCTTCTAGAAAGCATGTCTAGACTGGGGGGATCCAAGAACTCAGATGGTCAAACATCATCTAACCCTGCTCTTGTAGAGTTTAAACCTAAAACTCGCCAAGAAAAGAGAAGATTGATGCATGACTCCAAACATGTTGCTACTTTCTTAAGATTTTCTAAACTCACTAGTTGGGCACCTAATTCCTTGCTTAAACTCAAGAGACTTATGTCCAGACCTGCAGGTTGTGCATTCTTAGGATCTTCTGTAACAACTACCAATGTTTGGATAGGAGAATATGGAAAGAATCCACAAACTCTTGTGGCATATTCTGGATCAGACATCTCCTTGATCTCTCAAAAAGCACTTAGTGCTATGGATAATCCTTCTAGGATTAAGACTGGCCAGAAGATTAACTTGGTACAAGTTACTGGCACCTCAAAAGTTGCAGGATATGTCACTATGCCCTTATACTTTGACACAGACTCAGGCCCAGTCTATCTTGAGATTGAAGCCTATGTTATTAAAGGCATGACCACGCCTATCATCTTAGGGAATGACTTTGCAGATCAATACTCGATTTCTCTCATCAGAGAAGGACCTGATTATCATTTAATGTTCGGGAACTCTGGTAGAAAAACCAGAATTGAAAACTCAGTCAGTACTCCTTTCCAAGATGACAATGGACATGCGTTCAAAGTCAGGGTGCTTCCTGAACTAGCTTCTTTGACATCTAAATTCAAAGCACATAGATGTCTTAAGAAGTCTAGAAAGAAGAAGAGAGCTAGAATTGCTAATCCTAGTGTGAGAGCTCTTCACCCAGTGATGATTCCACCTGAATCTGCCTCTCTCATTCCAGTATCAATCCATTTTCCTGGAAACAGTAATGAAGTATTTGTTGAAAAGATACTCCACTCTAACAGAGGTCCAGAAGATTTCTATGGGATTACCAACTCCTTGGTATCTCATGATAATCCAAGGCTTCATGTGTGTAACTTTTCCAAACAACCCATTACTATCCATCAGGGACATATATTAGGCCAGGCTACAGACCCTTCTAATTGGCTTGATAGACCTGATAAAATGGGCAAGGAGCAACTTGATTCATGCAATGCATATGCTACTCTTATTAGAGCTCTTGCTCAACAAAATATGGAGGCTAGCAAATCACTTGCATCAGTTGCTTTGGAAAGTGATGGAGAAATAGTTCAAGGGGGTCCCAAAGCTCAAGAACTCCCTGAGGAAGATATTCCTGAGTCCAAGCTGTTAGAAGAACTTGATTTCTCCCCTTAGATCAGTGAATCTAATAGAAAAGCACTCCAGGAGGTCGTTCTTTCTCATAAAAAAGCATTTGGTCTTGATGGCAGGCTTGGAAATTATAATACAAAGGTTGAAATTAACTTGAGACCTGGAACTAAGGAAATTTCACTTCCACCTTATCATGCTTCCCCTGCCAAGAGAGAAATCATTGACAAGCAAATGGATACTTGGCTCAGTATTGGAGTCATTGAACCATCCAAAAGCCCATGGGGTTTCCCTGCAATTATGGCTTATCGTAATGGAAAGCCTAGAATGTGCATAGATTACAGGAGACTCAATGAGGTTGCTGTGCCTGATGAATTCCCTCTGCCCAGACAAGATGCCATTTTTCAGGCTCTCACAGGGTCACTGTAAGGGCAACCCTTCAGTGTCGACTGGAGGTATCTCACAGAAGAGCTAAGCAGGGGGAATCCGAAGTTTAATTATCACTACTACCTAAGTACATGTAGGGCTCTCACCTAAGCAGGGGGAATCCGAAGTTTAATTATCACTACTACCTAAGTACATGTAGGGCTCTCACCTAAGCAGGGGGAATCCGAAGAGGAAAGTCTAAGGATCCCGCTGCTGGTGAACCTCCTTTATACCCTTTATGTAAGTGGTCTGTGCACTAGCTTATAAATCAACACATCGGAGTCTGTAGAGCTGACTTCCTGGTACTAAGTCTGAGGCTCGGGCGTTTATTCCGGGTTCCAGTCATCGTGCTAAGATTATTCCTATCTCCCGCTCGGTGGTCCCTCGGACCTGGGTGGCCTTGGAGTTGAGGGGAGTCCAAGATAGGGCCTTGGAGTTAGGGGGAGTCCGAGATAGGGCTTCGGACTTGGATCAGGACTCAGAGGGGGTCATCCTCTGACATCGGTGGTCTTTCGGACTCTGGTCTCTCATCCTTGGAGTTTAGGTGAAGTCCAAGATAGGACCTCAGACTTGTCATCAGGACTCGGAGAGGGTCATCCCCTGACATCACCCCCTCTCTATGGTGCAGCGTCCTCGATGCATCGGGAATTTTTTTTTTGATCCCTCTGCGGAGCATCTGGCCCAAGCCTGAGTCATCACTGAGAGGCCCACAGGTCCTCACACTCATAGGGTGCCGCTACCCTCTCTCTAGGATTCCGCTACCCCCTCTCTAGCATTTTACCACCCCCTCTCTAGGATGCAGCCATTCTGTATGGGAGAAGTAGCAGCATAGGTGTATGGGAGATAGAGATAGGGCAGATCAAAAGGTGCAAGGGTGCGAGGAGGCAGGTGTATGGGAATCCAGAGAGCGGGTCATCCAGGATTTGGAAGGCAGGACGTGCAGAATCCAAGGAGCGGAAATGATGCGGGCGCAAGCACGGAAGTGCGGGTGCGGACAGAACACAGATGCACGGGGTGACAGAACACGGATGAGCGGGAATGTGGGAGATCGATGCACGGGGTGTCGGAAATGGACAGGTGGAAAACCAGGAGGCAGACATGCAAGGACGTGAACGGATGTCGTCCGGAGTGAGCAGCATCGGTCAGAGCAACGATGACGGGTGCATGAGCGTGAGCGCGGAAATCGAACTGCGCAGCGAGCGCGGCTTCCTGGTACATTCCCAGAACTGGCGGCGACGGTAGGGGACGGTCGTGGGAGGCGGACAGTACTCAGATGCATAGGGACACGAGCGGGCGAGCGACAAAGGCATGCGCGCGGAAATGCAGGGTGGACGCGCGCAGTATCGGGAGTGGACGGCCGGGATACGGGTGTCGGACGTGCAGGGACGTGGCACCGACAAGACCGTATGAGGAGCAATGACCATGACGGGCGCACGAGTGCGGATCAGGCGTCACGGATTCCTGAGACGCTTCCGGAGCTGGCAGCAGCGGTGGGGAGTAGTCACGGGGGCGTCGCGTCGGTGTTGCAGACGACACCTGCGCGATCAGGTGTAGGCCGCATGATCAGGCGTAGGCCGTGCTCTGGACACCAGGAACAAGTGTGGGGGTGCCGCTTCAAGGTCCCCTGCATGAGAACGAAGCTGGGGGCCAGCGGGTCATGATGTTTTGCCCACCTCCACCACAGCAGGTGACGGCGGTCGTGCAGTATGGTCAGCGCGATGTCAAACACAGGCTCGTGTTGCCTCGGTGTAGGGACGTTACGCATGGGGCGGCGACGACCGCGCAGTCGGGCGGAAGGCGGGCGCGAGGGCAGATTGAGCTGCGCGATGAGTGCGGCTTATGCAATCTCGTAAGGGCATCGATGGATATCATCGCGGTGCCGTGTCGTACGTGCCCCGGTGGTTCGTGACGAAGCCTGGAGACGTGTCATGCAGGTGCAACATGACTGTGCGGTCAAGGCGAGACTGTCAAACGTGCGAATCGGTCGACTGTGCATGTGCTGGATTACGCATTGTTCGAGCGTAGGCGACGTGTTGAGCACTGAAAACGAGTGGAGGGGGGTTGCAGGTGTGTAGCTCGTCATTGGAACTTGACGGCTACCCGGTTACTAATGTCAACTTCACCCTAGTCCTCTTCTTCATCCTCCTCCTCATCCTTTGCAGCTCCTTCTCCCAATTTCTCAAGTCCCTCAAACAGATCTCTCTCCGATTCCACACCAGGTCTATCTGAGCCATCCGACCTTCGATCACCCATACTTGACGTACCACCTCTTCTTCGAGCGATATCAATAGGGAGGGAGGCGGATGCACCAGGAGACATGCGCGCAAAGAGCGTGAATTGGCTGCGGTACGGCGGACGAGGGGACATGCTTGAACGCGATGCGCAAGGCGGGGGCTCAGACAGGATGATGGCGGCAGTACAGACCTCGAAGGGGGTACGTGTGGCAATAACTTCTCGAGGGGGTGTCTCTGCAGCCAGCCCGGTCGCTATGGACCACAGGTCACGGGCGGTCGCACGAGGGCATGGGTAATTGAGGACAGTGCGATGACCTGCACGAGTGCATTACACGCTGCGATGATGGGGTCATTACGCATGGGGCGGTCAGGGGAGATGGACGAGCCGGTGAGTTGACAGCTGTGCACATGCTGGATTGCATGTCGCTCGAATGCAGGTGGTGTGTTGGACCAAAGACAAGTGGGAGGGTGCGGGTATGTTTAACGCAAGTGCGAGCGCAGATCGATCTGAGCGACGGACGCTCTCTACGTGACCTCCTGAGGCGTTGGTTTGGGCCTGGGCTACAACGTACCGGAATGCCGGCATCGCGTACAAAGGGGTGCCTCTGTAACATGTCAGCGGCCCTCGTAGCTCGTCGGAATGCCTCCATGGTTGACGATGGCGATCTGGCGGAAGAGCCTCATGACGCTTCATGGTGTCGCATTTGCAGAAAGCAAGCCCATGCCGGATGTGGTGAACAGGCGCGTGGAGCTGGACACGAAGAGGCGTGACACGTTGAAAGTGCCGATGTCATGTCTGGGCGTGTCCACAGTCGGCAACACCAACAGGCAGATCGCCGGCTGTGCAGCATGCGTGTCTCGATAGTGCGCACTGCTCTGTGGCCGTTTCCAAAGTCGGCAGCGGGAGACGGCAGAACAGGACGTGAGGAAGGGGGGGGGAGATGCGGTGAACGGGGCTAGACGCAAGAGGCAATGTAGCGGCAGCACGTCAAAATGCTCGTGGCGTGTCCGAATGGCAATCTCAGCTTGTCTGAGCACATCCGTATGGTGGGTGAATTACAGTGGATTGCCCACTCGATGCGATAGCATGTGCAACGGGGGAGTCGTGACGGTCTCGAAGACACTGCCCTACTGGCCATGCTACCATCGTTGGCAGTGGATGATCACGGGGTTCCCTCGGGGCTGCACAATGTAGTGTGCCTGCAAGTTGGGCGTCGTTCACAACCAGCAGGACACGGCGCGGGACCGACTCTGGTAGCGCCAACGGTTTGCGTTGCTGTCTCCACGGGGTTGACCCGGCAGGTGTACCCAAGGTACCTGTTCATGGGAGGCGACTGCGCGGGTGGATTTGCCTCACCAGCGGCGGCCAAAGGTCAGCAATGTTTGCTGTCACCGGAATGCGCTCTCATGCAATGATGAGCGGCAGCAGCGAAGAACGATCACGGGTGGGCTGCCTCGAGGTTGCTGGACAACTCTGCAAGTGTGGGTACTGCTTGGCTATGCTCTGCGATATCATGCAGCGAGGATGGAGTTGCACGGTGTTTGTCAAACTGCATTCGAGGGACAGCAAGGCTCGAGGAAGCGCATTGGACAGACTTGCAGAACCTGGGCAATGCGCCCATCCTCTGGTACAAGGCACTTTCCTGAGCTAGGCCCACCATCCTGGTGTGCTGACGTGCACATCCTCAAGCAAACTATGCGCGGGCCTGCTGCAACTCGACAGTGGCCCCGGGACTCTGGGTCTGTTCAGCATTGGCGTCGCGGGCGGTAAACGGTGTCATTGCATGTGTTCATAACGCACGTGGTGAAAGCTGGCCCATCTGGGGGTGAGCAGAGGAGGCAGCGTCGGCAGTGTACGAGCACCATCGGTGCACAAGGAACGAGCACGGTGGTGATCGATGTTGCGACTTGTGCAAGCCTGGCAGTTGGGGATCGCGTGTAGGGAAGCAATAGGTCTGTGACAAACGGGTCCCAGTGCATTGTCCTCTTCCACAATGTCACATCCGATGTACAGGGTGTCTGTGAGGGGTGGTGCGAACTTGAAAGAGGGGTGCATTGTCAGGGAGTGGGGCTTTGTCGCAGACAAGCAAACTAGAATTGGAGGCTTTCTAGGAGCGGCTGCACATCTCCCGAGATGTGCAGGGTTGTCATTGCTGGCCTGAAGTGGGTTGGAAGGCAGTGCAGTAGAGGATACGTTCGTGGGGTATGGTCTGCGTCAATGTAAGCAACACAGCCCCTGTTGCCTTTGCGATGTCTGGAGGGCTTGTCCGGGCCTATTCGAGTGGTCCTCCAAGGTATACTGCACACTCAGTGCAGCATAGGGGGAACTTCTGGGACCTGCTTGGGGTCTCCAGGGGGTACTTCATGTCTCCTAAGACGTGGAGAATCGTCGCTCGGCATCCGCACATGTTGTAAGTGCAGATCGGCGAAGGTGGTGGGCGTCATCAGCAGCGAGCGCATGATGTGGCGCCTCACAGGCCATGTCAGCGGTGTCGCCGGTTAGGGCTGTAAGTCTTATAGCCTGAGGAAGGAGTTCGGTGTGATAGTGTCAAGCGTCGGGTACTGACGGACTTCGGTACTGCCGAGGGTTGTTGGCGAAAGGGTCGGGCGGACTATGGCCAAGTCCTGCAGGCCAAGAGTAGTGGTGTTGGCTTCAACGTGCTCTTGCGTTGCGCCCTACTTGCCGTGCGTGCCACTGTATTTGCCACAGACAGGTACTCGAGGGGATGCTGATGATGCCGGCTCGAGTCGAGGACTTAACAGAAGAGAAGAAGGTAGAAGGGCCTAAGCCTAGTCGATACCCAGAATGAGGAAATATGTACATGCATGTCCTACTTATATAGGTTAAGAAGCGACATGTGGAATAAGGAATGTGGGACAACAAGGTATGCAGAGCATGTGGTTATTGTCCACAACGAACAAAATTAGAATAAGAAATGTAAGACAGGGATAAAACAATAAAGGACAGAATAATAAGACGTGCCCTAAGATAGGACAATAGGAGATGCCTGTTTATAAAACAAGGCTGTAGCCGAGGATAACACAAGGGCAGGAGGTCCCAAGGTGAGATGGACCGAGGAGTGAGGAGTAGGCGTGGATGGGGACGAGGAATGTAACCGATGTGTGTCTGGCCGAGAACAGCTCATTGAATGGTTCGTATTTGGTTGCTTAATGGGGTATTCTAGTCGGTACCGCCGAGTTACCGGATTCTCGGTACGTGTACTTGACAGATAGAGTCGCACGGCAGTGGGGAATCGAGTGAGGGTGAAGCGCAAAGGGAGTCGGTTTGGAGAGTGCGGGCATGAGGTGGGTGTACGGATCGTAGAATAGCGTAGAGGGGCCATTCGGCTTGTAGGTATGCTGGGTAGTCGGAATAGAAGAATACGAGTTTTTAGAAAGTGTTGGGGTATTGGGGGTTTATAGCGTCGCCTTGGCCTTCAGAGGGCGGTGCGCTCTACCGACTATGCAGCGGTTTTCTGTGTCGCCCGAAGCAGTCCACTAAGGCTCCATTTCCTCTGTCATTCCTGTGCTAGTGCCGTTCCCTCTAGTAGGTACAAGTGCACTGTCAGGAACAGGACAGATTCGTCTGGAGTGTGAGGAGGGAGGGTGCCGGCTATCATAATCTCTCCATGAGGACATCACTCGCTGGGTCAAAGTGTGTGGCCGGCCCCTCAGTCCTTATTGGGTGAGACTTTCCTGCTGTAAGGGCAACCCTTCAGCATCGACTGGAGGTATCTCACAGAAGAGCTAAGCAGGGGGAATCCAAAGTTCAATTATGACTACTACCTAAGTACATGTAGGGCTCTCACCTAAGCAGGGGGAATCCGAAGAGGAGAGTCTAAGGATCCTGCTGCTGGTGAACCTCTTTTATACCCTTTATGTAAGTGGTCTGTGCACTAGCTTATAAATCAACACAGGCACTTATTCTGGGTTCCAGTCATCATGCTAAGATCATTCCTATCTCCCACTCAGTGGTCCCTCGGACCTGGGTCTCCTGGCCTCGCATTGGGGGGAGTCCGAGATAGGGCTTCGGAGTTGGGGGAAGTCCTGAGATAGGGCTTTGGACTTGGATCAGGACTCGGAGGGGATCGTCCTCTGACATTGGTGGTCTTTCAGACTCTGGTCTCTCATCCTCGGAGTTTAGGTGGAGTCCGAGATAGGACCTCGGACTTGTCATCAGGACTCGGAGAGGGTCGTCCCCTGACAGATATAGAGTGTATTCAGATGCTTGTGATGTTGGCATTGCTGCCATATTACAACAAGTACAACCTATTAAAATCCGAGACCTCAAAGGTACCAAAGCTTATGACAAGCTTAAGGCTGCTTTTGAGAGTGGAAATCCTATTCCTCAAATGGTTATTTCAGTCTCTAAGGATGAAGTTATTCCTGCACCTGGAGATTGGGATAAAGATTTTGAGAATATCACAGTTATGGTAGAAAGAGTAATTGATTATTGGTCTCGAACCTTGAAGCCAGCTGAGCGTAATTACTCTCCTACCGAAAGAGAGACCCTGGCATTAAGGGATGGCTTGATAAAATTTCAACCCTACATTGAAGGGGAGAAGATTATTGCCATCACTGATCATGCTGCTCTTATTTGGAGTAAAACCTTCCAGAACGTTAATCGGAGGATATTAACTTGGGGAACTGTCTTTGCAGCCTACCTGTTATGGCCCATGCCAGCAATAAACCACATTAATCCCCACAACTACCTGCACTGTTTCCGGGACCTTTCCGACTGCTCAAAGCCTGAACAACCACTTTCCGAAATCCCGTTATATCAACCCGAGGTTCCGCATTCCCAAACCTCCGAAGATTCCGAAGCCAAGGTTCCACTCCTTTGATAAACGACGTGCAGGATCATCGCATACCTCACTCCCTTGTTCTTCATTCTGTATAGCCTCTTGTACTCTTTCCCCCCTTGTGTAAAGCCCACAATACCATGCTCTGATTTACTCGGCAGTACCGACCAACCAACCCTTACTCATATCATCCCTCACCAATGTGTGGCCTCGGCTCGGTACATTCGGTTCATCATTTGGTTCATTATCTCTATCCCACCCTCCTATTCTTTATCATTCTTTTATTCCCTGTCCTTCCCCTTGCCTGTTTACCCTCAGGACACTCACTATTTGTTGTCACTCGGCAGTGGCACTATTGTTTTATGTTCAGGCCACTCTCCATTGTTCTATTTTCACTCACTCTTTTGTTCTCGGTCATATTTCATTGTTCTATTATCATCCACATTCCTTGTTCTATTCTTGACCATTGTGGACAATACCTCCACATGATTCTTCATACCTTATTGTTCTCCATTCCTTGTGCCACTCTGTTCCACATCTCACTTATTAGCCTATATAAGTAGCCAATGTATGTAGATGGTTCTTTGTTCTGGAAATCAACTAGGTTTATGCCTTTTGTCCTCCCTTCCCCTGTCCCAAGTCCTTTACCTGGGCCGACACTCTCGGCACTCTCCCAGGTATCCCTCTGTCCCAAATTGGTGGCACGCATGGGAAGTAGGGCGCAACGCACGTGCACGTTGAAGCCATGCCACTACTTCTAGCCTGCAGGACTTGGCCACTCCTCCCATAATAGTAATACTGTTGATTGTCCGGTATTAGTATTAGATTCAGCATAAGTAGTTGATTGTCCTGCTTAGGTAAAACTGATTCTACAGAGTGAGATTGTTCTGTTGATTGTCCAGTTCAATTGCATCTCTACCTCTGAGGGTTTCTAATCAGTTTCTGATTAAAGACTCTTTTGTCTCTTGAGATTACTTCACTGTAATTTCTGTCTCGGCCTCACCCTCATTTTAGGGTGCATTGACTGGGTAATCTGTTCAGTCTACTTACTTCCTCTTTCCTCTAAGCACATTCCCTTTCATTGGAATATCTCTGGACCCCTAAGTGTCCTGAACCTACAGACTTTGATAATCTCATTCATTGCTGCTAAAAAACGCATCACTTACTCGTCATATTAGCTTGCTAGAGTTATTACACAGTTTGTGACCAAGGTACAAATATTAAATTATTTCTGGAGTTGTGCTGCAGCAGGGTTTGAAACTCTTCTTTGTCTCGCTTCACTTCACACAGTGCTTGACTGAAATGTTATATCTTTAACACCAATGTCTTGTCCAGGTTCCAAAACACGTGCCCTCGTGTATTCAGTTCAGGCCTAATCCACATGTGCCTGCACTGTATACATGTCTCATAAATCCCCATGCTATGCATTGAATTACTCCTCTCACCCAAGCCTCGTCCAGACATTGTTTATGTTGCATGCACACATAATTAGCACTGGCTATTATTAGTTAAAAATCAGGGGAAATGGGAATGTATTTATATGTAATTTTGTTAGTGTTTTTTCTGTGTTTTTATCGTTTGCGTGTGATTTGTTATTTCTATATATGCGGTGATATGGCCAGTGTATATCGATGTCTTTAGATGCCAGTCCAGAAAGGTGATACACAGTCAGTAGAGTCAAAATATAAACTGTGGAGCATTCGACGTGTAGTAACGTATGTGAATAAATGGTGCAATTACTGTGTACTACACCTAGAGCTGATACCCCGGTGTGTCCAGGTGTTTGACAAGCAATGGAAATATAGCTTCGAGAACTCGATTGTACACACAGGCGTTGAGTTCAGCGATCGATTGAGAGACAGATGGGATTAGAAGTAGTATTCTTTTCTGCATCTACTTGATCTTTTATACATAAATCGAGTGTACTACAATAATAAAACCCTTTCCCAATATAGAGACAGTGTTCCTAATTCGGATGCAGGGTAGTTGCCCTATCTTTTGATCGTTCCTCCATGTCACCGACCGTGCTCTTTACTGAACTATGCTATACCTCTAAATCTTCATCCTTGATAGTGAGTACCTTCACCTAAATCCTATCCCAGTCGGAAATCCCTTTAACCTCTTGTCATATCTCCCTCCCTCGAGAACAGCATTCATGTGTGGTTGTGTGTCATTCTTTGCTGCGTAAGTCCATTCCTTCGTTCATTGTAATCCCTTCCCCTACTAATCCTTTCCCCTTCATCCCTTGCCTTCTGATCCTGTCCCTTGTCTCCTTCATTCCTCCAGCTGTGTACACGTTTATTGTAAGTAGCTTTGTCGTTCGTCCATTTCGAGTCATATCATTGTGTGAGTTGTGTTTATTCTATGTCTATGAGTTGTTACTGAATTTCTTTATGTACCAGTTTCTCCTTCTCCATGTTCCTTGGCCGTTCCACCCACATGTACCTGTCTCTGGTCTTTTCTCCTCCCTTTCCTCCCCTCTCTCTTCCCGCTCCTTCCACCCCTCATTACAACAGCCATGCCCTATTATGTGTTCTGCCAGCGATCGTTCTTGTTCTTCACACCCATATCATGAGCGCCAAGCTATTTTCACTGCACACACCCCACATACCATTCTATTACATGCCAAACCGCATTGCATCGTTAAATCTGACTGAATCTTACTCCTGACATCATTCGCACCTTCGTGCTTTGTTATCAACATTTGCCTGGTTGTCATTCCCATGTATCGTTCAGACCCTATGCACGCCTTCCACGATCCTCTTTGTTGGTTACATCCTTTTCCATTGGTCATTCATGTGTCCGTTAATATTGCCATTATCTCTTTTGCATACGTTATCAATGTGTCACAATTTTTGTTCGGTGTCATTCTTGTGGTGCGCTACCATTTTCACTCATCGCCCCGATTTGTTATTCCCTTGAATCCTCAAGTGCATGTTCTTGTGCGCGATCATTTGTATAGCCTTTGTCACATCACATATGTACATCGTTTTTTGCTGTTTTCCCAGTCACTCATCTTGGATTCCATCATTCCTTTGATATCTGTGTTGCCTCCCCGTCATGCACGCGGTCTTCGTTCAACTATCGCTGTTGTTGTTTTGCATGCATTACCGACATGTCATGTAACTTTTGCTTGCATGCATCGTCGCTGATGTGCTACAGTTTTCACTCGCTCTTGTTGTTTTCTCCACTCACATATTGTTGTTGATGTGCAAACCCTTTTCACTCATAGATACTATGAGTTGTCAGGGTTTGAAGGGGTGTGTTGGAAATATTTTAGGTGATTTATTTCTTTATTTCATCATTTTTCTATTATTTATTGCCACGTATCTTTAATGTGTGCGTTCTCTTGTCACTCACGTGTGACTCTTGTCACCGCGAGTCATTTCTGACATCACTCGTAGTATAGTTTTCCCGTTTCAACTTTGTATAAGAATTTTAGTTAGTTTTCTGAATAAATTAGGTGGTTTCAGCCCCCCCAGGACCACATTGATTGGCATGCCTGTTTATTGTGTGACGTGACTCAAGTTTATGTCGCGTATTTTGTGTCATGCATCGAGTGGCCATTGTGCCTTTTTATCATTGAGTCTAGTTATTGATCTATATGGGCAATTTTATTTTCTAACAGAAGGGATTCCACTAATTGAGTAGTCGTAAAAATCGGTCGGAAATTTTGAGGGTTGATGGTGCCGTAGTTGTTACCCCCCTCTTTAGGGTAGACGTCCCATCATCTAGTTAAAGTGTTGGGTTTTGTGCCAAGCTTGCTGGGATGGAAACGGATAGTGATGTTGAATTGGCAGAGGTATTTGGACCATTGTGCCTGTCTATGTGTCAGGATTTTAGTAGTGGAAAAATATTTGAGGTTTTTGTGGTCGGTGACGACATCTACAGGGTCGGCAGAGCCTTCCAGGTAGTGCCGCCAGCATTTGAACACCTCAAAGATTGCTAAAAGTTCCTTGTCATGAATATCATAGTTTAGCTCAGGAGCGGTAAAGGTAGGGGAATGAAAAGCAATGGGATGAATCTCAGCTTCAGAATTGATAATGGAAAGAATGGCTACAAGGGCATAATCTGAAGCATCAGTTTCCACAACCAAAGGTAGGTCAGGTTCCCAGTGATGCAGGATGGGTGCCAAGTTTTAAGCAGGTCGAAACACTTTTGACAGTCCTCAGTCCATGCCCATGGCATGCCTTTACGTATCAGCTGGGTAAGGGGTATAGTGATGTCTGAATAGTTAAAAATGAAGTAATGGTAGAAATTGGCAAAACCTAGGAAGGATTGGATGTCCTTGACTTTCCTCGGTTCAGGCCATTCACGGATGGTTTTGACCTTGTCATCAGACATGGTGAGGATGTAGCCAAGGAATTTGACCGTGTCTTTGTGCCATTCACATTTACTGGCTTTGGAAAATAAGCTGTTTTTTCTGAGCCGATGGAGTACCTCTCAAATATGTTCTTGATGTTCTAAGAGTGAGTCTGAATAGATTAGTAGATTAGTATGTCGTCTATGTAAGCAACAGCACAATGGTCTATTAGGTCACCAAGAATGTCATTCATGAATCTCTGAAAGGCTGTGGGGGTGTTGGAGAGGCTGAACAGCATGACTAGCCATTTATAGGACCCATACCAGGTCTTGAAAGCAGTCTTCCACTCTTCTCCCTTGGCAATTTGGATCAGATGGTATGCATGCCAAAGGTCGATTTTTGTATAGATTTGAGCTTTTCGGGGTGCATCTAGGAGGTCAGTGATTAGAGGGAGAGGGTACCGATCCTTCTTGGTCACTTTGTTTAGTGCTCAGAAGTCAACACATAGCCGAAGGGAGCAGGCTTTCTTTCAGACAAATAGAATTGGCGCTCCATGCGGAGAATGGGAGGCTCTAATAAACCCTATGTTCAGGTGTTCATTGAGGAATTTGTGCAGGGTTTCTAGTTCTGATTGTGATAACAAGTATAGGGGTGGATGAGGCATCTTGGCGCCATCTTCCAGGGTGATCTTAAGATCATAGGGTCGGTGGGGTCCTAGAGTGTCACCTTTTTTTTTAATGAAAACATCAGCGAATTCATGATACTCTTTTGGGATGTTTTCCAGGTCAACCAGGTCAAGGGGAATGGATGGAACGGATGAGACCTTGGCCGATCATGCCAAAGCGGCATCAATGGCTAAAAGGTCCAGACAGAAAACTTGTGAACCTTCTAGTTTGCAGGCATGTGCAAAGGTGGCTGCATTGACTAGGGCTATTTGCGGAGCTTCTAGTTTCAGAGAGGATCCTGGTTGAGGCTGTGGAGCAGTGGCAGGTGCTGGCTGAACCGAAGCTGTCGGGATGCACCTAGGGTCATTAGCGGTTTTTTGGAATGTAATACTGCCCAATACCCAATCAATCTATTCGAAAAAGAGCCCAGGAGTAAAATAGAATATTTTGACTGCAAGTTTGTCTGTAGTGATAAGATTTGTTTTTATTTTTGTTTTTTATGCTTTTGGATTGTGGTTGAGAGATAGATTTATTAACTAATTTATTTTACATAGCATACTATAAGATTGTGAAGGATAGGGATAAAATAATCACATGAAAAGCAAAATACAGGAGGGGTTGAAACAATATGACAAATACTCAAGACAATTTTATACAGCATATACACAATTTTAAACAAATGGAAACAACGGAGAACGTATGGAATAATAGTGGGTTCGAAAAACGAACATTGTTGATCCGAAAAGTAGTTGGCCAGACTGCTTCCGGTCTCGATAGGAATGCTCGACGACATGAGTGCTTCGCGTTTCGAAGATGGAATTAAGGTTGAAGGTAGAATAAATGGATTTGTTCTTTTGACTCATAAACAATCGAACTTAGCTAAATGGATGTAAAGTACTATACTATTCATTAACCGGTTTTGAATAGTATGTTACTTTACCAACGGTACTCCTTCCCATTATGGGCATGTAGATGCTGAAACCAGAGGTTCGGTACATTCCATACTGGAATGGAACGCAAGCAGAACTCGAAAATGACTGCAGTAAATTCGAAAAATGATGAAAAACTCAAGAGTAATTGGATCGATCTTGTGCACGTATTAGGCAACATATACGGTTGCCTCTCGACTCGACTCGACTCGACTCGGTAATAAAAGGCTCCAAAGATGTATGTGTACACATATTGCAACTTGATAAGCTTGACTCGGCTCATAGGGTTTCAGTCTTCATGAATAAATCATAATATACTCGTAAAAATCCTAAGTTTCGTAAAAGTCGTAAAAAATCTGGTTTGCTTATGCCAACACAATCAATGGATTGTAGCGGGTGAGCCAGTTGTGACCAAGTACTACCGATACAGATGAATCTAGTGACGTGACATATATACAGATGGACTGTAATTGTCCTGATGGAAATTTGATCGGCAGTTCTACAGATTAGGTAATGACCGAGTTAGTAGTGCCATCAAATAATTTAAGGGGAATCGAGTTAACAGAAGTAGTAGGGATTTTATGTTCCAGAACATAGGAGGCTTCTATAAAGCAGTGAGTAGAGCCTGAATCAATTAGGCATTTAAGGGGGGTCGCCGAGGAACTTGGTACCAAAACAGAAGATAAGGGGATTATCAAAGAATTAGGATTAAGAAGGGCAGAAGCATTGAGCTTAACCTCAGTACTAGCACTTGCCAAGTCAACGCAACTCCCAGTGTGCTGGGGAGCCAAAGAGTTGCTGACTAGTTTTTTGACTCAGCCACCTCCACTGATTCCTCAGCTTCGATGCCCAAGGTGCTAGTCACCTTGCAGGTAGCAGATCTAGATTGTGGGGGCATAATCATTAAGAGGTAAGAGGCACAGGAAGTAGTGTGAGTCTGAGTATACTGTCAGGCCTTAGTAATGCCAAAGGTGTGGGCAGGAACCAGCCAAGTCCTGCAGGCCAGTCGTAGTGGCTTGGCTTCAACGTACTCATGTGTTGCATCCTACTTTCTGTGTGTGCCACTTATTTGGAACAGAAGAGATGCTCGAGAGGATACCAAGAGTATCGGCCTGAGTAAAGGACTTTAGACAGAGGAAGGAGAGCAGGAAGGTGTAAACCTAGTTGATACTCAGACTGAGGAACTATGTACATACATTCACTACTTATATAGGCTAAGAGGTGGAATGTGGAATAAGTGTGGCATAAGACATGGAGAAAAGAGTAAGGTATAGAGACCATGTGGAAGTATTGTCCACAGTGTTCTAGAATAGAACAATAATATGTAAATGAGAATAAGACAATGAGATATGATTGGTAATAAACAAGTAGGAGTGTGGGGAAAATAGAACAATAGAGGGTGGCCAAATATAAAACAATAGGGCTGCGACTGAGTGATAAATGAATAGTGAATATCCCGAGGGTAAACAGGCAGAGGGAAGGATGGGGAATAAAAGAATAATAAAGAATAGGAGGGATGGGGTAGGGAAAGTGAACCAAATAATGAACCAAATGTACCGAGCTGAGACCACGTACTAGTGAGGGATGACTTAACACTGGCATGTGGGATTGTTGATAAGGGTTGTTCGGTCGGTACTACCGAGTGAATCAGAGCTCGGTATTGTGGGCTTGACAGTTTTCTAGTTCAACCTTGTCCCTGTCTCTAGCACGGCTTGTTTTTGTACTCTACATGTGTTAAATTATGCACTCTGAGATATTTAAACATTCCCTACTTGATACTCACAACATGCCTTAAAGATACTAGAAGAAGTACTGCCATTGTGAATTAACATTAGTGAAGTGCTCAAAAGATTGAAGAAGGGCAAATTGAGTACCTGAATAGAGCTCTTGCATGGAAATTTGTTCAAATTAAGCCAATGACTTCCTTGATAGTGGACCATAATGAAAACCTTATTTACAAACTGTTATAATCATACTTTCTGTTGGCAGTGACAAAGGATCTGGATGGAAGAGACGACATCCATTGAACCATATAGAACTGGGAACAGATCTAAGTCATATAGTTTAAATGCATAGAATCAATTGACTGGCTATATTTCCTCATCCAGAGTTTGGTGATCATCTGAAGACACCTTTTATCTCATGAATGTCACCTCAATGTTTAACCTGTAGGCATAAACCCCAATATCACTACCACATTGATGTGTCATTTTCATGCAATTGACATGGTGTTATAGTCAACAGCTCAACCACAGGGGAGTATTGAAAATATTATGCCATTTGAGTGGTCACTGAGTGTATTGGAGACATTAATTCCCAAACCAAATGTTAAGATGAGATACAAAGAGGATAGGGGAGCAGGAGGAAATTAGAATTGTACATAAGATTAGGAGGACAAGAGAATGCATATATACAGGTTAAAGGAGTTGTTATGGTCTGTGCCCCTTAAATTGATCTAACTCAGTTGCATGACTGCCCCTACCATTTCTGATAACTTTCCAGTTGTGCTATTAAAGAGATGATCCCCTACCCACCCATCTGTGATTCTGTAATCCCATGAACCTGCAGTTCCATGATCCTGACGTTCTGCAATTCTATAATCCTATGATCCTGCTTTCTATAGTAGGCACCTCTGGGGTTCCCACCTACCTCATTCCCCTTGTTCTTTCATTCTATTTGTCCCTTGTATTTCCTCACTTCCTTTGTCTTTTGACCAGACAGTAGAAAATACAAGGTAGTTCACATGTATATAAACCTCTGGTCGACTGGACTGTTTGCTAGTTTGAATATCACCTTAATTTGCATCCTAGTTTCCGACCCAGCATCCATACCCCTTAGAACCCTGTGCCCCCTCCAGAGCCACTATCCAAATCTGGAGTATCAAGCATGAACCCATGTCAGTGCTCAACCCTGACTAACCCTTTCCTCATCCCTCAGAACAACCCCCCAGCATCGATGGCACCCTCTCAAGTGCCACCTTCTCTGGCACCACCCTCTGTGATACCGCCTTCCCCAGCATGACAAGGAATGGCCCCCTCCATACATTTGAATGATCTGCCCAACCTCACCAAGGCCATCACCATACTGGCAAGCAACTTGGCCAGCCCCAAGAAATCAGCCCCCTGGACCAAAGTCCAGGACCCAAATCCCTTTGATGGGTCTGACTCAAAAAAACTACAAGTGTTCCTTGTACAGTGCAGTCTGAACTTCCATGATCTCCCTGATGCTTTTGATTCCGACAGTGCCAAGGTAACCTATGTGCTGTTGTACCTGACTCAAACCACTGTGGACTGGTTTGAACCAGCCCTTACCTCCCATGATAAGCCATCCTGGCTCCACAACTATGACAAGTTTGTTTCCAAACTCAAGACCAACTTCAGCCCCCATGATCCAGAAGGAGAAGCTGAAGCTGACCTTAAGAACCTCTGCCTGTGCAACAACCAGTGCATCATGAAATCTATGGTTGAGTTTAACCAACTTGCTGTCCACATCCATTAGGGTGATGCCACACTCTACCACCAGTTCTACAATGGACTCCCTAGCAGGATCAAAGATGTCAATGGTTCAGTGATAAGTATTAACAGGATTATTGACAGTTTCTAATCTAGAGAAATATGATCTATATGTTTTGGGAGTACCATTTATCTAAGAAGCGGCACCAGGTTCAGGGTTGGTCATGGTTTTGCTGATGTGATGAGTGGATTTGGAGAGGGTCAGATGAGTGCTGAGTGGAAACTGCAGGCTCGGTAGTACTAAGAATCAGTTGGGGACCAAGATCTGAACAAAATATTACTCAAGCCCTGTTGATCAATGGATCATAGTGGGTGAGTCAATGGTGTCCACAGATTGCCAAGAAACTAGAATCTAGCATATTTTTGGAGGGTCAAAGTTGTTTCTTTTATGAAACAGGTCGAAGGTTCAACAGTTGTTTATTCACAGATGTAAGGAAGCCATCATGATTCATGAAGTGATGATGGTATCAGAGGTCTGGTGAAGTTTAGAGAGTTGGGGTTAGAGAGAGTGGATTCATTGTCTTTTCTGGCTCCATAGTTGCACGGTTGGTTTCAATGTATCCGACTAGTGCTGGAGTTGGAGGCCTGTGCTTTAGTCCTTTGACTCCAAAGCATCTGTAGTTTCAGAGTTCTCCTTGTTATCGCCTGTCCTACTGAAAAAGAGACAAAGGTTTTGTTTGAAGCAGCATTGCCGCTCCTGTGGTGTAACTTTTCTGTCCTTACCAAGTTTGGATGATAGGTCCATGGTAGTCTTGTTACTGCCAGATGGGTTTGCAGGTTGGCTGGTGTTGGTTGTCTTATTGCCTGGGTTAGGGGTGGGGTTTGGATTGGCAGGGGCCTTGCCTTTGTCATTGGGATGGTCAGGGGTTTCTGATAGAAGAAGATTCCCTAGCAACTTCTGATCGATGTTCCCAGTAGCAGGCATCAATGGACTGAGACAGGAGGTGGAGTTGGAGTAAGGAGCAAGGTTTCCCTACCCTAGAGATTTCATCTTACTTCACTTCACACAGTGTTTGACTGAAGTGTTATATCTTTAACACCAAGCCGTAATGGTTTCTCTGATTTTCATATGATGGATTCCTAGATGGTGTCAGCCAATTCAGGTCTGAATACAGATATCACTTGGTTGTACCAGCCAAATGTCTTCTGTATAATTCTGCATACAGTGATCAAGCCAAATATTCACAAATCACTCACTATGTCAGTCTTGGCTTGGTACATTTGGTTCATCACATCCTTTATTTCACTTCACTTCACTTATTCTTTTATGTTTGTTTTGCTTTGCTTCAGTATACTTCAGTTATACATAGGCATATATGTCTATTTTCCATGTCTCTTTATTTTAGTTTACATATCTTATGCTACCCTGTTCCATACTATGGTCATCTCTCCCCATCTCTTTTTACTATATAGGTAGCACATAATCTTGTATGTATTCTCTGTTCAGAATATCAACTAAGTTTGACTAAATTGTACATATGTATATTTCCTCTATGTCAACATCTATGTTTGGTACTGACACTCTCAATCCTCTCCCAAACACTATCAAGAACATTAACGCCAAGCCACTTCTGCCTTGGCTCACTGGACCAAGCTGAGTCTGCCTACATTTGGTTAAAGGCATTATTACACTAGTGCCTTGAAATTACACATGAGGTATTGAGAAAGGAAGGTAGAACAGGCTTGGGAGGGTAGTTGTGAGCTGAAGAAAGAATCAAAATCAGACAAGTCCAACAAGTCCAACTCAGACAAGTGCCAGCAAAGCTGGGATGAGTTTGACTGCATTGAAGACCAGATAGAGGTGAGATGGTGTTAAGTACATGACACTGAGCCTCGGTTCACTTGGTCATACCAGCCAAATGATCTCTACTGTTTAATCCCACACACAAGTGACAAAGTCATTTTCCTCACTAGTATATGGTCTTGGCTCAGTACATTCGGTTCATCACTCAGTCTACTTCCCTTCATCCCATTCCTTTCTACCTTTATTTATTCTTTTATGCCTGATCTGCTTCCCTTTGGGATACATTTATTGTTCTATTTTCAGCTATGCCTCTATTGTTTTATTTTTGGTCATACTCTATTATTCTATTCTCATTTAAGGCCATTGTTCTATTCTTAATCATTGTGGACAATGCTTCCACATGCTTGCATACCTTATCCCTTATTCATACCTTATGCCACCCTGTTCCACATCTAGTTCTTAACCTATATAAGTAGCATATGGATGTAGATAATTCTCCATTCTGAATATTGACTTTGCAACCCTCATATCCTCCCATCTGAACTCTTTACTTAGGCCAACACCCTTGGCCCCTCCTGAGTTCCTCTTCTCTCTGAAATCAGTGACACACATGGAAAGTAGGGTGCAATGCACAAGTATGTTGAAGCCAAGCCATGTCTGATTGGTCTACTAGACTTGGCCGATACTCAGCAAGCATTGTGAAGTTGGTACTTTTTCATTAGTACTCGGCCCATGCAACATTGGCATTTTCGGTGCTTGACAGATGGGGATTGTGAGAGCTGGAGTTTGTATGAGTGTACATTTTTCGCAAACAGACTAAGCATATCAATGTTTGTTACCACTGCATATGAGAACTCATCAACAAGTAGGTCATCAATATCCTACCTGTATCATCAACAGAAAACATTGCTGATCCCTTGACAAAAGCCTTGACTCAAGACCAACACCACAATCTTGCAAATAAATATGGTCTCATGGGTAGTTCAAGTATGGGAGAGTGTTGTAAAACAGGTAATACTTGATCAATCACCTATTGTCTTTGTGCCTTTATGTCTCAAGTAACAACAGCCCATTGTTACATCACCTTTGTATCCCATGTCCCCTTATTCTGTTTCTTATTAGCAAATACAAAGTCCTCTATAGTATAAGTAGCCTACATTTGTACGACGACCTCTCAGCTCCTTCTAAAGTCGTCTT